>BGZK01002965.1:0-35808 GCA_005406025.1 Eumeta japonica | reverse complement strand
TTTTTTTAAATTATCATTATTTCAATTGAAACAATAGAATATGAAGTAAATATTTGAACATTTTTCAACAGGGTTTGGCGAGTCTACTGACGAGCTGAGTTACATCAGCGAAATGTCGGGGGCATATAGACATGCTGAAGGACTAAGCAAAACAACTAAAAGGTCCTGACCCAAAATAACAAATTTTTTTGTTTAATTATTATAAAATAGAAACTGATTGCCGATGAACCGATAAAAATAAATGATTTTGGTGTTACAGAAATTTAATATTCAAGTTTGCATAGGAGTTAGACTTTTGTGTTAAAAATCCAATGTTACCGTTTTTTTTTTTTTTTTTTTGAGAAATATTTCTGATCAGTTGCCAGCAGCAGTTCATTCTTATAAACTGAGAGGCCAATAGACTTGGTGTCTTTGGGCATTTTATAAACAAATGCTTCTAAATGTCCCAAGATTAAAACCTATGATACTCTATGTGCATGAGTTTAGTATTTGCCGATATGAATTCTCTTTCAAAATATCAGCTGAATAAAACGTAAGAAATCGTATGAAATAAAAAAATAATTTACACAGACGCAAATCTATAAAAATTTAATTTCAAAATAAAAATATTCAATTATTGTTATCCATGTAAATGATTAAAATTGAGCAAGGATTTTAAGCGCTTAACCCTTTGAGATTCAAGCGCCGAATTTTCTGCTAACTTGGAAAACCGTTTTAATAAAAATAGCAAAGCAAATTGCGTATTTCGATATAAAAAAATTAACAAATAACTTGTAAAATGAAGAACATTAAAATCATGTGTATTATTTCATACAAAAATAGTCAATTAGTCAATTAATTTTCAAAATGATAACAAAACCAACTCACAATTTGGCATATTTATGAGGGAACTATTTCTGATGAAAGGATAACTAGCACAATATACATAACTTTCGTAAGTATTTCATATTTGAGGTATGTATGTATATGTATGTAATTAGCAGATATGCATGATTGTTGTAGCTAGAATAGGGTTTTAATTAAAAATGTATACGAAACAGCCCGCTTTTATTATAATATGAAATTTGTGTGGAAAAAATAGGTCAATGCACAATAGTTGTAAGTCGCTATATGTTAGAAAACAATTCAATCTAATGTGAGTGTTGTGCATGGGTTGGTTATAAGTGAAATCATCAGTTACCAGAAATCAATAGAAAACCTTAAAAGCTTGTTTCACAAAATTCTCAAAGATAGGTTTAAATCACATATATATGTATAAGTATAAATATGTAGGTATGCATGTACGTATCTTTTTGATATACATATATATTTTAACAGAATTAAATAGTGCACTTAAGATATAAACAGTTACTACTTACTCCATATCGGCTGAGGTAGTTGTATATATAGTTATTAGTCCCACCTAGCGAGGGAGAATGTACTACGGTATGTGCCAATGCCAGAAGAACCGCCTGTTAAACTTGAACCAGACGAACGATAAGATGTATAAGAACGCGGTGAATATGAACTTGATCCCAAATAACTACTTGGGCTGTATGACGACGAGGACGAGGATAGTTTTGATAGACTTTGCACGATCTAAATACGATTTATAACCGCTGCTACTGCGATCACTTATTGAAGATCTCGATGTTGTATCTGTAGAACTGCCAGTTGACGACGACGATGATAAAGCCGTAAATATTGCCACTGGCGGATGATGACGGTCTGCGTGGCGTTATCGACACCGGCATATTAAAAAATCAACAACAATCTAATTAAGCTATTTTATGCTGCACTCTTCCTATAGAGTATCGTGTTTAGTTAGAGCTTTAATATATTCATACAATTTGATTGATTGACTAGATACATGCAGAACATCAATTATCTTGCTCTTGTAGCACTAAGCAAATAAAGAAAATGAAATTACTTAAGATTAATTGTTCCACATACAAACTATCACATTTACCTGTTTTTATGCTTCTGAAGAATGCAGAAATTTTATAAGTTTAGTAACATGATTCTTACAAATTTTTAATGTATGTTTCACTTAATTTGTTTCAGAAAATAGGTTCTGAAAATAAAACAAATAAGCCATTATTTTTAGAAATATATTTGGACTTTGTGCTAAATAATACAATTTGATGAATTTGGTCAAATTTGACGATAAAAAATTCTACTTTATTTCCAGTTAGACCTTAAAAGCTACAATATCCATTGAAAGTTACGGATAAATATGGCTTGTTTCATTAAAAATGTCTATCGTACATTTTCAGCCAAATTCCAAATTGGAAATATTACGAATAAAAGAATATAAAATGTTTAAAGTATTTTGAATTGACAAACAAGCCAAAAAGAGAAATATAACAAATTTAGGACTGTTGAAGTACTTTTAATAAAAAGTAAACAAAACTCTTTTTGTATTCATAAAAAATAGTGCATGCTTAGAATGCTTATTTGACAAATATTCCATAGAAATTCGTCATATAGCAGCTTAATAGACATACAATAACTCTTATGTTATGCTATATTAACGCTTTTATTTCTATATCTCCATCTCAATATTTTTTGATTTAAATATTTTAAATTTTTAATGCAATATAAAATAATATTATAATAATATTCTGCAAAGGCATCTAGAGACCATGTATGCCTTTCTCTCCAAAGTTTTAAACTTCTATTCTGGTGCTAAGAATTTTTCCCCAACATAGTGCCGAAAAGCAATATATTATAAATAGCATTCTGTGCCTCTCTAAACGAATAATAGTTTTCACAAAGCATTTCAAAAATTCTTTCCAAATCTGTGCCACTGTATAATCAGAAATTTTGGCTGACAGAAACATATTTACTTTAAAAAGCTACTAGATTTTATTGTGTATTCAATATTTTCCAAACGTAAAATCATTATTGGAAATAATTTTTTTTTCAAGCATTTTCAATTTTAACCTAACTTTAAACACCAATTCCATTTAAATACTGTATCATTATCTAATAATTATATGCCTATATCATTTTAAAATTAATAAACACATTTAAGCAACATTAAAAAGTAAAGTAAATATACCTATTATACTTATAGCACATTTTTCCTTTTTGATTCGACGAGCAAAGAAATCATACATATATATGTATGTATGAAACGTTTATTTTAGAACCAAAGAAAACCACTATGCGATCAAGAATTTTAAATTAACATACGACGGCCAGAAATGTTTTAGAAAATAAATGTGTATAGCATCCAGCATTCAAACGACAAACATTTACAAAAATATATACATAGGGTATATATGTGTGTATATGTATGTATGTTGCATATTAATTTGTTCTGTTTGTTTGCTTATTTGCCGAATGTTATGATCATCATTCAACATTCATTGTCAAATATCAAACGGCTAAACAATACGTTTTTCATTAATTAGTATTAGAGAGTATACGAAGTATGTAGTGCTGCCAGTAGGTAGGTATATGGTATTTTTCAATGTACAAGAATATGATTTATATATGTGGCATTATGTTTTCTGTATATCGTTTTACCTATCACTTCTTTTAAAGGGCTAGCATACATTATACCAGCTATATTGTATAATCCGAAAAATATCAAATTTAATTTAAAATTTATTCGCAACAAAGCAGCTTAGTTGAGTATTCGATTGGAGCAAACTTAGTTAAGATTGGCAATCGTGTGATCCTAGCTTAATTCTCCGATGATAAAGCATATAATTTTCCTTACATTAGCAAATATGTAGGCACGTTAAGCGTTGGCACACATTTAAAATGATGTGCACAAGTAAGTTTCTATCTAAAAGGACAAATAAGGATTGGTAAACACATAATTGACAAAATAAACTAGGCATAAGATTATTTATCTATATATACTTTACAAAGTAAATTTGCAATATCGGTGGGTAACGAAGACCATATGAATATTTGAAGCTTCCTGTGACTTACTGTACACGAAGATGCTTTCACATAGAAAGTGTCAGCAACGCGGTTGACAACAAAATTCCTCGAAAGCCGCTAACGTTACAGTTAATTGAGGCAAACCAATCATTCAGTGCGAGTGAGACGCAAAACTCTCAAAGGCCAAACAACAAAAACAAGCCAAACCGTACTTTTGAAATAATCACGATGACGCGAGAGCTGTTTATCAGCCCAAAGCTGCTTTACAACTATTAATGATACAATATTTTTCTATTTTCTTGCCGGAAATAAAGACAAAAACGTAAACAAATCCACACAATTTTAATCAAATTATTTATACTCTTCTCCTTAAAGTATGCAACATTAATCTCTGTAACGTTTACATAATAGGTTAGTTAAGAGCACTTCGTTAGGCTTGTTTTCAAGTTTTTGTTTATCACTATTCTAAAAATTCTATCGTGCAGTCAACATATTCAGATGAAATCAAATGCGATTTTTCTAGATATGCTTTCACCAATGTTTAACAAATATCCCACTAAATATACACGTATCTTATTAATATAAGTACGTAAGTACGTTTGGAGTTAGTATTGGTATATTTATTCTTTCTTGTTATAAACATATTTTTTAAACAATAATGATATTATAACACATACACCTCTGAAACAAACTAACACTAGCATTTAAATGAACACATGTAAATTCTGAAAGTCGGGCTAATGGCCTTTGTAGCTAATGCTCCCACAATCTTTTTAGCCACAGAATTTATTCTGTGGACTAAGTTTATAAAATAAACCCATAATGATTGTAGTTATATATTCCTATATGTGTATGTTTGAGCAACAAACAAAAAAATCAATAATTAAATAAAGTCCTTTGGTCAGTAGCACACACGCCAGCTCACATATATTACTTAATATTAGTAGCATATTAACATGTATAATTAATTGGAATTTAGCTGTAGAATTTAGACTATTAAAATTTGTTACTGCAAGTTGCTATTATGTTTACTTGTAGACTTTATTGATTTTGTTATAATAGCTACTCTACATTGGTGTTTGGGATTTTAGAAACCTTCTAACAAGGCATAAGAAATTTATTCTCTGGCAGCACTGTCACGAAAAGAAAATTGTTTTTCTTTTTACTATAAGGAGATCGTATTTTTCACTGCATATTTCACAAGTTTTTTTCAACTTTTATATTTTGCACTTTTAGAATTTTATTAAGATTTTATTTATTTATTTTCTCAAGTTTTCAGCATTTTTCGCACATTCTTGTTCTTATAAAAAAGTCAAATCGAATCATAAAAACAAGAATTCTATTTTAATGTGAGCGATTCATGAATTACGCAAAATGAAAGCATTTTTCTTTACTTTAGCAGTAAATTTATTGAAAAGTTGTAAAAATATGTAAATAATTATTCATTGAAAACTTTTGATAATTTATGGAAACACGTTAGTTTTAATACATATAATAGTATTATCAAAATAATGACGAAAACAAACTAACTAGCCTGGCTAAGTGCCCAAGTGGAAAAAAAAATAAATCCAACGGTGTGGTGGCACTAGTCGTTATACATGGTAGTAGTGATGGTGATGATGATGATGTTATTGCTTTTACTGTTGGTAATAATTTGTAGGTATTGGGTTGGTAGCGATGACAAAACATCCCATACTACTGCAAATACTGATACTCTCACATATAAATAATAATCACGTTTGATGATGAGGTCGGACGTTTGGCACTCGGCTTAGTAGTATTGGTAATAGTCGAGGTCGTCTGCTCTCATTTTAGTTGATTTGCTAATAACTTTTTTACTTGTTCTTTTTACACAACATTTACCGTCATAAATTATCTTTCTTTAACTTACATTTAAAGTTATTTATTTAAATTAAAGTCTACTTTTTAATTTATTTTTAGCAGTGAAAATTTCTGCGAATATATTTTTCCACTCCTCGCGTAGTCGAACTTAGTGTTGTTAACTGAGTAAATAAACTACTCAATAGAGGATATTTTACACAAATATATACATTTTTTAATTAATCAGTTTTAGCGATTCTTCATGATGCTTCGCCTTGTCTACACTTATTATATTTAGAGTTGTCCAAACAAATTGTTATGAGGTACGCCAAGTTAGCGTCGAAAATTCAGCGTCGAATTTAGGTATTTGGGAATTTAAAAACGGGGAAGTAAGAAAACAGGGTTGCTAAAATGATGCAATGTTATTTAAAATTATATCTCCATTCCTATTAACCTGGTAAACCCTTTACCTACAGTTTTTGAAAGCTGACAACCTAAGAAATCAAATGAGACTAATTTCTCGAAAATCGTACCTAACGTTTTTGAGAAAATTGAACTTCTCCAAAATGGCAAAAAAATTGTTGCTGATTTTTCCTAGGAGTAGAATCAAATTCCCAGGCACGAGTGACATATTTTTGGAAAGCTGACAACCTATGGAATCAAATGAGACTGATTTCTAAAAAATCGTACCTAACGTTTTTGAGAAAATTGAACTTCTCCAAAATGGCCAAAAGAATCGTTGCTGATTTTTCCTGGGAGTAGAATCAAATTCCCAGGCACAAGTGGCATATTTTTGGAAAGCTGACAACCTAAGGAATCAAATGAGACTAATTTCTCAAAAATCGTACCTAACGTTTTTGAGAAAATCCAACTTCTCCAAAATGGCCAAAAAAATCGTTACTGTTTTCTCCTGGGAGTAGAATCAAATTCCCAGGCACACGTGGCATATTTTTGGAAAGCTGACAACCTAAGGAATCAAATGAGACTAATTTCTCAAAAATCGTACCTAACGTTTTTGAGAAAATTGAACTTCTCCAAAATGGCCAAAAAAATCGTTGCTGATTTTTCCTGGGAGTAGAATCAAATTCCCAGGCACAAGTGGCATATTTTTGGAAAGCTGACAACCTAAGGAATCAAATGAGACTAATTTCTCAAAAAATCGTACCTAACGTTTTGAGAAAATCAACTTTCTTTAATTACTTATCATTATTATAATTGTTATCGGACTTTTAATAAACAATAATATTTTTTTTGTATATTTTGTTTTCAGTTTAAAATTGTGTGTATGTTTACTTATACCCTAAACTTCGGTCGTGACATTTTAAATTAAGGATCTTTAAGCTATCTTTCTTCTTCTTTTCTTTTTGTTATAAATCAGGGATAGCAGGTTTACAATCTAATTTTCTGTAAGTTTTTTTTAAATATTATTTTTATTTTATTTAATACATTTCATTTTGTTTCACAGCTTGAATATTGCGGCCGCGTTGAGCCCCACATCTGCAGCAGGCATTGGAAAAGTGTAAAACTTATGTGAAAATGGTAATATAAAATGGTAATACAGCTTATATAGTCCACCATTTACGCAACACTTCTCAAAATTCTTTTTGAAGATTTAAGATGTCTAATAACGATTTTTGCAAATTGGCAGTAAGAATGTATTGCATATTGCCCACCACAATAACTGGTTAACAAAGAACAATAGAATAGGAGGGGTAGTTGCAAATTATATTCTCTAAAAATTATATTGGTGCAATTCACACTTAGCTTGCTATTTGTTTACTTGGTAAAGTGGCTAAGCTAGTACATTATAACTGTAATAAATTATAATTTGTATAAGTGACTGTTGCTTAATCTGAACACAATGTAGCAAAATAAGAAATAGTTGTGGTCTTCAAAGCTATTGTATCAAATCCAATTACAAAGTATTTTCCCAAATTTACTTTTACAAATTTAACTCCTTTTGAATTTTGGTCTTTGTATCTTTAGAATTTGTCACAATAATTCCTTTGTTCTTTCTCAGGGCCTTCAAATGAAATATTATTCTATTGAAAGGAATATTATTTTCATTGAACGGTTCCTGGGAAAACACCTCACGTATCGCCTTCTGTATTATGCTGAAACGAAAGGATATATCGAAAATATTGACATACATTATGTATGTATCCCAATTGCAGTTTTCCACACTAAATTTTGGTTAAACGTTTTTCTTTTAATTTCCATTTCTTAGAAATGGACCAAGCCATATACATATCTATAGAAAAAATATCCAGGCATGGGTTTTTGGTTGGAAACATGTACAAAAGTATATTAGGCACAACCAAATTGAGTGGAGAACCGCACTAGGAGCTTATAAATAAATGCTTACCTGTTTTTGCCCATAATAAGAACTTTATATTTCACAGAACTCTATATTTCACACAAACCGTTTTTCAACTTGCACTAATTTTTTTCTTTGCCGTTACAGTTATAATCATAAGTGATGACAATTTTATTACGAAAAAAACGCAAGCATCTTTGAAGTCATTCTCACGGTGGTTGATATCTTAGTGCAGCAAGATGGGGTACGATTTTATTCCTTAGGTTGTCAGCTTTCCAAAAATATGCCACTTGTGCCTGGGAATTTGATTCTACTCCCAGGAGAAATCAGCAACAATTTTTTTGGCCGTTTTGGAGAAGTTCAATTTTCTCAAAAACGTTAGGTATGATTTTTGAGAAATTAGTCTCATTTGATTCCTTAGGTTGTCAGCTTTCAAAAACTGTGGGTAAAGGGTATACGGCTTACCAGGATAATAGGAATGGAGACATAATTTTAAATAACATAAATCCAAATCACCATTTTAACATCTCTGTTTTCCTACTTCCCCGTTTTTTAAATTCCCAAATTCGACGCTAACTTGGCACACGTATTGTTATGTCATTTGTGGTTATTGTTTTGACGCCCAGAAACAGAATATTTACATATGTAGGGATAGTTATCAATATTTTGGAATTTATTCTTGAGTGAATTCAATATCTAATATCAGGGATATTGATAACAATGGACGTTAGAATTAAATAATCGTTTTCGATTACGATGGTACTTTTAGACTTGAATATGGGAAATTAATTTAATATTAACAAAATTTCCTGTACAACAAGGCGTATCGAAATATTGGATTAACAAAATCAATTTTTCTTTATCCTCAAAATTGAAACACCTTAAAACTCGATCAATTGCCACTTTTATTTTAAATTGATATGATTGCACTGTGTTCTACTATAGTTTCATCCCATTTTTACTAAAAAACTAACAAATTTTATTTACAGTTTTAATTCTTGTTCAATTTTCTGCTCAAACTTTTTTAGATTAATTATAACATTTATATTCTGTTCTTGTTCTTTATATGTTAAATAAATTGTAACCAACGATTGGCCGATTAATATTGAACCAAGTACGGGTAATATTGGTTTGGTAAGTTTTCGAATTAGCTGTAAGACTTCTAAGGGCTTTTCGGTCACGGATGGCAATCTATATGTAAAATGGCGTGTAGCAAACAAACAAGAAGCTAAAGGAGCCAATATTGTGGGATAAATAACACCAAAAAGACTGAAATGCTGTAGCTCTCAATTGAAGACATATTGGGCATTCTTCCATTGGTTTTAGTAATAAAAAACGCTGAACGAAAAACTTATGATACAATAACGTAAATATTGCAGGTACAACAACAATAGGCAAATAACTAGAGAACTGGCCATATGTGCCTAATTTCAGTTTCCGGCGGTAATGGTTATTAACATATATACTAGTGCAAGTAGCAGATGCTGCTAAGATTCCAGGAGCATAGCGAAGAGACCACCTAAAACCATTTATTCGATAATTTTTTTAAGTAATTAGAAATGACTGTTGTATTTACACTTCACTTAATCTTTCCCATTTGCTTATAATATTCCAGTGATATTTTAAAGCTTGATCCTCCGTTAATAGAACTGCGTCCTTAGGTACTTCCGCTGGTCGAGCCCTCGATAAAACCATTTTAAATTAAAATATTAATTTACTTTCTGAATTTAATACAATATTTGATGAAAAAATATATATACATATAAATTAAAAGCCACCGTATAATTTTACTTTGCGGCTATGATATAAGAGAAAAGGAAAATAAAACCCAGCTGATAAGAAGTGTTGTCAATGCGGCATAGAGTGCAGACGATGTTTTAAAATATTTCAGAAAAATTGCTAGAAATAAATTTTGTCGTCAATTATCAGCGAAATAAATGCAAGGGAAAATTAATTCTTAAAATGTCATGTTTTAATTAAAAATACAATTGACAACAATTCATTTTAAAGCAGACATTTGATATAGTTAATATTACTATTATAGTGATGATTATGGCGTTCAAAAATTTTATTAATAGAATGTATTAAACATTTTCTATTTCACTAATTGTAAACTATAAATTTTCGAGACACACAGTCCCAAATCGCTATCCTAGTTATAAAAAAACTGTAATATCAACTAACATTTGTTTGGGTGACAATATAACTTTTATAACCATTATATTATATTATTTGCTTTAGTTATAAACCTTTAAATAAATCTTTTAGATACGAACGTTATCGATGAACTGGTAGTTGAATATTTCCCACCACATAAAGCAGGGTCGATTTCATTACCTACTAGAGTTTTGACACCTTATATTATATAAAAATTTACTTTTCGTACAATCGGTTTAATTATTAATTCTCAACACCTTAAATTTATTTAATAAAATTGTTTTTTATTTTCTTGCAAAACTATAGTAAATATGTATATTTATTAAAAAAACAAAATATAGTAAAATATCATCGATTGCTTAATAATTATTTATATTTATAGTGTAAATATTGTTTGTAAATTATAGTTCGTTTTTCATAGTGAAAAGGGATGTCAGTGAAAAGGAGCTTTGCTAAAATTTAAGTATGTATATAAAACTTCATGACTTTTTAATTAAATCCATTATGTATTTAATTCAATCAATTACTGTATAATTCCTTTTCGAATTATTTAAAATAATTTAAATTAAATTTCAAACCCTTTTCAGTTGTATTCATAAAAATATTTTATATTTATTAAACACTTATTTGGGGTATTGCATAGAAGTTTGACAAAAAGAGCTTACATAACATTTTTTTTATGAATGGGCTTTTGTTTTTAAGAAATACAAATTTACATTCGTAAAATTCTTTTATGAACAAAACCAAAATCTCCTTTTCTATCATGTGACTGTGTGCGAAAAGTTAGCATACATTTATGAGTGAAAATCATATACATACATATGTAAATATATATGTGTGCTTCTTATAAATTATAATAATCCACAAATTCCACAGTACGGCGATAGCAACTAGGATTCAATCTCACCGGTTTCCATTGCTTCTAAATGATATTTAAAAGTTAATGTAAAATAAAAGAAAAGAAAAAGATGTCAAAAATTAATTATATTAGGTGACTTAAAATACTTTTTATAAATATAAATATAAATATAGTTATGTATATAATATGTGAGCAATTTTGGAATGTAAATTGTATATGTATGTACTTGTATAAAGAAAATAGAAAATGAGAGATTTGCATGTGTTTGCGGTTGAATAAAGCACCTAAAGCAAAGGTATTCTTCAATCCACATAGCAAGTTAGATTTAAAATTCTTAGTTTGTTTTGTTTTCAATGATGATCAACATCATAACTAATTTTGATTTAGTATCTATTTTCATGCTCAGTTCATTTTGTTCGCTTAATCTTGCATGTTTTTATATGTATGTATATAATTTGAGTAGTAACACTTATGCAGACAGATTACAACAGATAAAATACGTAGTAGGAATATATTGAAATCAACTAAACTGTGGAACTAGGCATTGGAGCAGAGGGAGGTATTATATTTGGAATGGCCACAACACACGCTCCAGCACGGCTAAACGTCAACAATGATACTTGCGTCCATTCATTCGCTTCTGGATCATACTCTTCGACTGTTTTAAATAGTGATTGCCATCATAACCGCCAACAGCCATTAAACGATCACCTAATAAAGCACAACCAATAGCATCTCTGCCAATACTCAAGGAACAAATCTAAAATGATTCATAATAAAATAAATTTGACTTAAATTTAATACTTAAATTTCACTTACTAAGGTCCAGGTATCAGTACCGGGATCATAACGCTCGACCGTATCTGTGCGACAAACTGAGGGATTGCTGGCAGGGCAATCATGACCACCAAGGCGTAAATAAAACCATGAGCAACAGCAACCTTAGAAAAAAAATTAAATTTTTATTAATTCAATACGTATAAAATTCTTAAATTTCTAATGATCTTACGCCCACACCGCCTCTACGCTTATTCATGGGAGTACGCATGGTCCACTTATTAGTATGAGGATCGTAGCATTCTATAGATCTATGACAAACAGAACCGTCACGCCCGCCCACCACATACAAGCGACCACCTAAAACAGCTACACCAGCAGTTGAGCGCATAGAGAACATTGGAGCCACATAATTCCAAGTGCGTGCTACTGGATCCCATCTTAAAATATTTAGTTCATTTAAAACTAAGATTTATTAAAAAAAATACTAAACAAAAGCTTATTACCTTTCAACAGTGTTTAGATAACTCCAGCCATCATGACCTCCAACTGCATATAAGGGGCCTTCTAGAACGGCTACGCCTAAGCCATGACGATGCGTTCCCATTGGATTCAAAGGTGCCCAAGCTAATGTATTCAAGTCTAAACTCTCTACTGTGTTGAGGGTTTTCAAGCCGTCACGACCACCAACAATTATTAATTTATCATTCATCACAGCCACTCGAACTGTAAGCGACGGGCAGACATATTTTTCCCACCGTCCACTTATCTAAGCGAGGGCAATAGCTCTCAATACTGATAGCTCCCTACAAAAATTAAAAAAAAGAAATGTTTAAATTATTGCAAATATATGTACTCTTTTGCAGTGCTTTATGAACTCGAAATCAACACAAGTTTACTATTTTGCGAAAATTCAAGTTAACATTATTAAAAACATGCATTGAAATAAACACCTCAATAAGCATATGTGTATTCTTGATTTATTTGTTTACCTTGATTCATGATTTCTTTAAATAAAACACTTTTTCACAAGTTGTATTACCTTATGAGCATCCATTCCACCCACTGCTAGTAGTTTGCCAACTGTTGACTTTCTAGGTTTGGTACGTTCTGAAGAAATAAGAGATCTTCTTTCAGGTAATAAATGCCATTTTAAAGCTTCCATAACCAGTTGCTGGCATTCGTTGGAAGCACACACACTCTCAACATGATCCATTATAAAAGAAGGCTGCATTAAGAGCAGTCTTACTAATGCTAATAATTCCGGAATGTGCTTTTCTCGAATAGCTGGATCGTGTTGTATCCATGACATTAGACTATGGAAAACATCCTGTTCGGAGGGTACATTAAGATCATCGCTCACAGCAATTTGCCCAATTGTTCGGCATTCAATTGGAAAAATTCTTGGTTCTTGCAAACCTAGAAGAACAAATTTTTTTTATAAATCGCATATCATATGTATATGATATAAATTCTACTCAAATAGCAGTACAATACGAGCAATAAGGAAATGATTTTGTATTTAAGAAGAATCCTATTATTGCAAAATGTGTTTTACTTACTTGCATAAAATGTTGACATGTATAGGCTTTAGCCAACCTCAACAAGGTGTTACAGCTCTGTTGTTCAGCAAAAAATGCAAATCCCAAACAATTGGAAGGATGCAGCTGTCTAGCTAAAAAGTTACAACATGCAGTTACCACAGCATTTAACTGTAAAAGACATGCAGTAGCCAATAGCGTTTCAACTGTGTCCTCACGCAGCTCAATAAAGCCTGTATAACAATACTGCACAAGTATTTGCAACGCATCACCATGAACTTCACCTAGTGTTACTTCTTCCTCTTTGGTTTCACGCAAAGAACCAGTAAACATTGCTGAAAAATAAGCACTTGATGCGGATAATACTAAACGATGGGCCGGCACTCTTCAACAAGAAATAATTTAAAAAAATTAAAATTAATCATAAGTAATCAATCATGTTTGGTTTAATCTATTAAGAAAAGCATCAAGTTCACTCAATAAATTTTAAGTAAAATACACAATTAAAGTTTTCTAAATGTGAAGCTATCATTTTATTTTTTGTCATTCAGTTATTATATGACCATGCTAAGCTTTAGCGTTGAATGAAATAAAAATTTAAGCATTTTATTGTTGAAGAAAGATTAAAACGGCCAAATGCCAAAATACAACCATGCCATATGATTCATCATTAATTAAGATAAAACAACTAAAATTTCATAAAATTTTAATTTAAATTTTATTACCCTTGGAACATTTTTTGTTTTTTTTTTAAATAAGATTTTACAAATTTATTTTATGTAATGAAGAGCATCACATCATGATAAAGTAAACATGTACCATAAATCCATTGAAAACATTTAAAATAATAATAAACATTTAAACCCAAATCTAAAATAATCCCAACCGGTTAGAACAACTGTTCTGCAAGGAACTGTGTACCGAATAAGCAATCGATCCCGAAAATTATTCCATTGGCAAACAAATTTTTAAAATCGATTTAGTGGTTTGGGCGTGAATGCTTAAGAAACACACAAGAAAGCTGTTTGTGTGTAATACCGAATTATAGAACTGAGTTCAATTCGATTCTTATGCTTTTAAATACATACATATGTATATAAATATCGTGAAAGCCCTCAAAATTAATTTTTCTATCACATGCCTAAAAGTATGTATTTATTATTGTCATATTATAATCCAAAGGATATGAATAAACATTTTAGAATGCATGTGTTTTTAGTGCTGAAAACAAAATTGCTTGAATATGTATCTATGTACATATGTGTAAAAATTAAATATCTCAGTTCACATCGGGGCTATTCCAGAAAACTCGCTTGTAAGTTAATGTTTACGCATTGCTTGATCACCGTGTTAATTTTATATTTGTATTTTAAGGACAACAAGAATAACTTTTCAGACTTTCTGCCTGGCTCACGATGACGTTCGATATCTTTCGCTGGCATAAATGTTGGTTGAACGTTGTTTTTGATGTCGAGTGACATAGTGGGCCAGACAGTTTGATTTTGATTCCAATACAAATATTCACTTCACACACGCTTTTGCCTAAATAGTTGCCATATTTTATGTTTTTGCTCAAACAAAAAAAAAAACAAATATTTGGTTAAATCTGAAGTTCAGTTGTATAGATCATTGTTTAAAAAAAGAAGAGTTTGTTTGCTCACTTGTCGTATTTCTAAATAATCAAAATGAAATATATCTGTAAGTATAATATAATCTAGGAACCTGTAATTAGAATATGATGTAAGGATAAGTTTGTACAACCAGTTTTAGGTAAAATATTTTAATTCGATTGAGGACCATTATTACAACTTTACTAATAACTATCAGTAGGCCGTATATTTCACAGCTTTTTCATAATTTGGCACCTATAACATTGTGATATTGATTCTACAAAGAACTTCAGTTTAAACGAATTTAGATCTTCAAGTCATTAAAACTCATTGAGATGTATGGCTGACAAATTCCTACTGATAGCTATCAGTAAGTTGTAATAATGACTGAATATGTACTAAAAATTAAGAATTCATATTAAATTTCTAATTTGTTTGATATTTGATTTGTTCGACCCTTCTTTATTAAATGAGTTGAGTTTTAATGTGAAGCTTTAGGTCAGTTTTAATATATATTATTATATGCCAATATTTCGCTTTCCTTCGGATAGCTTGTTCAGGGCAGAAAATAATGTTTTTATAAATTATGTTTCATTAAATTTCTAATATTATTTATCTTTCAACGCATTTTTAATTTTCAAAAGAAAAACAACACACAAATTTCCACACCTGAGAATCGATTCTCGATTTATGGAACTACGAAATAAAAAACTTCATTTTCAAAAAAAAAATTCAATTTGTGCATTGTGAAATGGTATTCTGATAAATTAGTATAACAACGAAAATGAAAAGTTTTCTTTTTCATTTCAGAGTTCTATAAAACGAGAATCGACCATGTGGGTACATACAAATGGCTTTTACTATCTAGAAAATATAAGGGACATGCATATATACATTCGCATCATCATTATCGCGTTTGCTACATTTTTCATCTCGATATGATCTTTGTTTATACTCTCTCAATTTATTACGACCTACACTAAATGCGTTTTTCAAAATTGCAAACAAAAAAAAAATCCAATGGCAGCACAACAAAACAAAGCAAATTCTGAATAAAGAGTAAATGAACGATTGTCAACTGCTTCTAAATGATTATAGAAACTAATTGATCATTCCTAGCGTGACGTTAAAAGATGAATTTTAAATATTTTTGACGCGTATAATCAATAATTTATGTATGTAAATAACAAGAATATTAACATACATAACTACATAAATACAAAGCAAATCATTACAAGCACATTCCTTTATGTGCAAACAATTGCAACACAATAGTGGCTATAACTGCATACATACATACATACGTGGTTACAAGCGATAATGATCTAACTGAAAAGAACAATAGTTTTGAGTATAGCAATTTCTTACGCCCGTTTTCACAATTTACCGCTTAGTAAGAAGCCATAATCAAAACTCTAAATCGTAAAACAAAATTGTAGGACAAAGTTCATTCAAGTATCGCCATTATTATATAGTTTGTGATACAGAAAAACTGGCGTGGTCTTATGGATAATGCACGATTTTTAAAATAATTTATTGAAAATAAATTTAAATAATTTGTTTGCAAATTAAAGATTATTCGTTTAACGATTATGATATGATATTGCAACTTTTAGGGTATTTTGGGGATTTTAGAGAATTTTAATGAGCTTTTTTTCTTTTATGTTACGGATTTGCTTAGATCTTTTACAAACTTTTTACAGCTATGGAGATTTCAAGTAAAAATGTATAGTTTATTTGCAGAATATTGTAGCATATGAGTATAACTCGATTCTGCTTTAAGTCGACTTAGATAGTTATCGCTTGTAACCACAGACATATTCCCGAGCAGGAATTTAGAAATGTGTACTAAATTTTAGTTAATATCCAGACAATCAATTGCAAACAATTCACATTCTTAGCTTTGTAATCGCTGTTCATTGTCTATAAGAGAAGCAATCACAGCAACAAAAATACATAGCAGCAGCAGCAGCACTTAGCTAAAGATGCAAAATAAAAAGATCTGTGAAATATTTCACAAACAAAGAAAACTTGCCATTGCAGACTGTTGAATTGTAACAAAGAGATGATGCTGTTTAAACGCAAATTGTGGGAAATTAATGTATTTGCTTGTTTATTTACTTTGTGGATACAAACACATTTGACTGTTTCCATAAGAAAAATGACGACAAAATATTTATTAAAATTAAGATATATAATTTTCTTTTTTTTTCTTTTTCTTACAGAGCATAACAAGTTTTTGAAGTCATTTTGTAAGCACTTATGCCTACTTAAAGTGAATACTGGCAAAGGCTTTCTTTGTCTTAAGCTCAGAAATAAATAAAATTGCATACATACCCACCTAAAAATAATTTTTAAGTATGTACTTCGAGAATATCATTCTCATTCTAAACACCAGTGATGGGATTTGAAAATTTTAATTTCGTGCCAGAATTGAAGCGAAATTGTGGCAAATTGTGTGAATATGGCCTAAACCGTTATATAAGCCGTTATATAAAGATATAGAGGCTGTTTGAACTAGTAAGCTTTTTTACAGGCTCAAACATTGGTGACACCGACGTGATTCGTGAATGCTAATCATATTTCGGATACTAAAAACAAAGAATAACAATCAGTTTTTGATTCTCGTAGCGAACATGCTGAAAAATAAAAGATTGACCTCAAGTAATCAAACTAATGGGGATACCGAAAATACAAACGAATTTAATGGTTTGAATGATGCCGATCTTTCGGTTCGTTTCGATTATATATAAAACTTTTACACGCATGCCGAAAATATGTAAGAAAACTGCCAAAATGAAAGCATTGCGTCGTTGGTCAGACAAAATTCAATAGTGCCAAAAATGGCACAATTGTGCCACAAATCCCATCACTGCTAGGCACTATTTTGATTTCATTTGCGTAAGTACATATGTATATATCATACGTAGGAATAAAGTGGGGAAAACGATGTATAATAATCACCACAACAAAAAAACACACTAATGAGGAAAATAGTATCAAAAACAAACCACTTCCTTTCAATAACATGGTAATGTAAAATGTAGTACTTTTTTCCTCAGAAGTGCTTTGTTAAAATAGTCGTGATGATTTATGTACTTACTTCTTTTCACTTTATTTGTTGGATATAATAAAATAAGTGTTTTGACATGTGTATGAATAACTTTAGAATTACTGTTTTCCAACAATTTTTTTACAAATTTCGAATATTTTCGAAATAAATTAATATCGTAATTTTATGCATTTTATGAGTTCGCAGCTCGAGGAAATGAAACTGAAGACTTATGTATGATAGTGTATTATAATAATTTAGTGTTAAACCATTTAGTTTTTATTTTGATTTGTTTAGATATTATACTTCAATTTCTTTAACAACTGCACTAAAGAATAGCTGATATACACACGACTTCTTGTATTAATTGTCGCTCAATTTGCAGTCAATAAAGTTCAATGATTAAACTGTATTCTGTGGATTAAGCTCCAAAGTTAATTATTTATAAATTGTTATCAAAACAATATGATTTAAAGTCAATACACAAATTCATTATTTTAAATCAAAAGGTATTTATAGTTGTCTTTGCATAATCTTTCAAGCATGTCTATTATATGCCACCATTTCGCTGATGCTACTCAGCTCGTCAGTAGACAAAAATAGCTATAAAGGTCTTTTAACCCAAAATGATAAACTTCAAATAAAGTTGCTTAATAGCAGAGAAATCATTTTTGAAATGTAAATACACAACGATAATTCAGTCAATATATAAAAAAAATTAGCAACTGGTGCAGACGTACCTATAACATATTTAACATCTATATAAATATGTTTTATTTATTGAAGAATTATGATAATAAAATGTTGTGCTAGCTATATTTCTCTTATGATAATTTAAACAAACCTAGTAGCTAGCTTGTTAGCACGCAGTTCATTGTTAAGCGCAGGTATAGAATAATGCTTTATAATTAAATTTTACATGTTATGTTAGAAACACAATATATATCGAATGATTGCTGAAAATATGTTTTCTGCATTATTTCTAAAACAATCCTTACACTTACCTACGCCCATCAATGCCTGCTATTAAAACTACATCACATAGTTGTTGATTTTCCAAATACAATTGCATACGTTTAAGAACACTTTCAGCATGATCACGGCAGCGAAAAATTCATCTTGACTGACAGCAGAATTTAAGCTCCCTAAACTATAATCTCGGTTAAAGATTCTGCATCAGTAAGTAGAGATATGCGGGCAGAGGAGGAGTTTGTAGATTCGCGACTGGGGCTCTCTTTGTTTGTTGTATTGGCCATGATCTTAATCAAGCATAGAACATTGGTTTCAGTGGGATATTTAATGGTGCACAACGCAATGCGAATAATAATTCTTTTATAAATATGCAGTTTCCGGTTTTCTTTATTTCTTTATGATGTAGACAAGCCAGAACATATTTATTTTATGCATACATATATCAAATGTAGGTATTTAATATTTTAATACAAGCTTTAAATATGTATCTATATGTGACGTCTTTTGAATAATTTTGTGGAAATCAAATATTTATTTTTTTTCACTAGATTTGACAAAAAGCTTTAAATAGTCGCAAAATAAAATCTCACTGCTTTGGAACGATGTTCAAGGTAGAACAAATGACAGTGCAAGTTTATTTATATTGCTTCAATTCTATTTAATTAAGACTGTCGTCGTGAACGCACGTTAAAGAACTGAGCTTGTTCAACTAGCATTTTCAATATGGTAAACTTTGTAGTGCTCACTGCAGCAGCAAACTGCACCTGGCTTCTAACATATGCTGACGTTTCAGACAACAATGAATGCACTGCTTCACTCTTCACATCCAAGAAATAATACATAAGTATATACCAATAAAAATTCTTAAAACAAAACATAAGTATATGCATGTGCATATGTATGTTTGTAAAAGTATATGATTGTTCGTCTTCTCCAAAACACAAACGCACGAATTTTAGTAATGCATATTACAATTGAGTTGCACCAACAATACTGTCAACAATTGAGTTTGCACTTTTTCTTGATTTACTATATTGTGTTGATAACTGGAGAGCGATCGACGTCTGCCTGGACGTGCCGCAGCATTTATTTTCTTTTAAAAGAGTCAAAGAAAACAACACATTTGCACTTGATTGATGCATATGCACTTATTTAAGAAACAAATAAACATTTGTTACTTCTGCCCAGTGACGTCGACTGTTCTTTATTTACTACACTGCTTTGCTATCATTCTTTTCATCTACATATCTAAAACAAATGTTTTATATATTTTTAATTTTATGGTTTTAATTTAAATGTTATTTATTTTTAATAATCTTTCAATATAAATTGATTGCATTTGCTAGTAATAATTTGACGTTCCTTCTGTTAATGAATATTTTGTTGTTTTTGCTTTATTTTTTATTAATTCACGCGATGCTGCCACACTGTTGTAATGTTCAGCTAGTTAACAGAGATGAAAATGTGTTTTGAAAATTTAAATATACTTGTGCTCGCTATTAATTGAAAATTATGATTTGTATAAAAACAGAACCAGCAATCATAGAATATGTAAGCGTACAATAATAAGTTTTCAACTGCTGCTTTTAATATTTTCATTTAATTCTACATTTGGTTAAGATCAATTGAAGTATAAAAAGCATACAAGTATTGGTATGCTGCTAGTTTAATACTTTTGGAAAATTCTGGTTGTACATACTACGTAAATTATGGCTCCAGAATTATAAGCTCAATAATGAAAAATCATACCAAACCAAAAATTACAACGCTTTTCACCTTACATGTAGCAGTTTTTCCAAGCACAATATTTTATAAATCGATACATATTAGCGAAAAATTAAGTAAATAAAAGTAATGAAATGTACATATGTGTATGTTTGCCAAATTTTGAAATTTAAAAATAATTTTTTCACCATATACATATATAAATATAGTATATACTTATATATAGTTTTATTATTTTTATTTTGATTTGTGCTTTTATGGTAATACAGCAGTTTTATTTTAATAAACCGATTTTTTGTTTAAGTTAATTTACTTTCATTTGTGTAGTTGACAAGATATTTATATTAAGTATAAAAAAGTACGTTATATGGAGTAATTTTTGATGGATTATTTATTGATTAGGGAAGTATTACGTTTTGGTGTTGAGGGTGTAAGTCCATCGTTTTGCAAACCCAGCCTGCAATATCTACTTCCTCAAACTCAACCCCGCATCCAAGCATGACCCTAAAACAAAACAAAATTTAAATCAGTGTAACTTACAATTAAATTTACTTTTAATTACTAATAATGTTTTCAAATCCGCTCTTTCATCGGGATTTTTCTTTAAACATATATCAACAAATTCCTTAAAATCGTCGGTAAATACGTCGTGTTCTAATCTAGGTGGTGGTTCGTTGACAATATAATCTAAAAGTTCGAATATGGCCATTACTTTTGGCTCTACAACTGCCTGAGTGCCATCTTCATTTTTCTCGTCGAAAATTGCAGCTATTGTTTTAGCATCTGGTGGTGGTATAGGATACATGCCAATGGCCATTTCTACCAACGACAAACCTAAAGACCAAATATCTGACTGCACTGAATAGTGAGTTCCCTGCAGTCTTTCAGGCTAAATAAAAACGACAAACGGACATTTAGTTCTTGTATCATAATAAGCATAATTACATACTTACAGACATATAACTTCTGGTACCAACAAGGAGTTTGCCATGGAGTCTATCAATTGACCAGAAACACCAAAATCACAGATTTTTATTTCCCCACTGCTATTTACCAAAATATTACTTGGCTTAACGTCTCGGTGCATAATAGCATGTTTTCCTTAAATAGCTCAGACCTTTAGCACGGCGAATGTTATTTTACCTAATATTGACTCTGGTATCTTTCCAGCTCTCTTGAGTATTAAATCTAATGATCCACCATCCATATACTCCATGCAAATACTGATTTCTCCATCACTATAAAACGCGCCATAAAACCCCACGATATGGGAAAATTACACTCATGCAATACTTTTAATTCTCTTATTATTTGTTTTGATCGCAGGTTTCACTTCTAGGTGTATTAATTTCCTAGCCATAATTAATTGTGTGGTATGTGTCTCACTTTCATGACAACTCCGCCATTTCCAGATCCAAGTTCACCTAATTTTTCCAAATCATCATCGGACAGCTCACCAATTTTCTTTTGGCTCAGAAATACTTTTATGCGTTTACGTGCTGTGTCATCCATTTCTAGTTCTTCCAGGGTTTCGGTCAAAGCTTCAATGCTCGTCTTCGGTTTGTCCAGCAAACTATGTTTTCTTTAATTTAACTTTTTAATGAATTTATGTAACAAAAAAAAAACATGCAAGCAAACAATGAGGAAAATTAAGGCTTAAAACAGAGTTGTAGATGTAGAAGATATTACTACACTTGAAAGATTAAGATGGTTAACGAAGAAGATAAAATATTGCTCAAACACGCTGTCACAATTACAGCTCAACTAGATAGAATCATGATATCAAGAAAAATATATATGTATCGCAGCCACAAGTTTCCATTCTAATAAAACACAACGTAGAAGGTATGAAAAACATCTATGTAATATTTAACAATACAAGGCAAGAGCATTAATTCATATTAGTGTATGTAAAGATGATATCAAAAACTACGCTTATGCAATTAGAGATGAATGTTTGTTAGAGAAAGATTTGCGCCACAAGTGTATATTATTTTCCTTAGTTTATGTCGCTTGCTTAAATTACCGTATGTAGTGATGATTCAATAATAAATTATTGGATAAATAAGTGCGTTAGATCATTCTTTTATACATAAAATATGTTTAAAGGCTATGCAGATGAGTATAGTAAACAAAGTTAATGTAATGAAAATAAGAATGGAAAATAAATTTGTAACTAGAGAAAAAAAGAAATCAATATTTACTCTGTTCCAGACGGAGTTTTTAAATGGTGGGTTGGCACCACCTGTGAAGAAGCCGCTGATGCATCCACGGAGGCAAAGTTAAGTTCAATTTATTTTTCGACATCTTTATTAAATCGTTAATTATAAAATTTATAATTGCTTTCTGAAATATTTTAGAAAAAAATTTTTATTTTTTTTTATTACTTACAAGATACACCCAATTTTGTTGTTTTTCTTTGTATTCCCTATTTCTTCTTTTCATGAAATAAAAAATTAAAAAAATTAAAACAGCCGGTAAGCAGAGTGAAGTTAGCTGTAGTTGAAAGAAGTACAAGCACAGAGGACTTTTATAATTGAAATTGAAAAGTACGGCAGCACTACTAAAAACTCTAGCATCGATTTCAGGCATGTTAGTTTAAAAATAACGAACTATTTACATCTAAAATAAGCAAGTATTTTATGTATAGTGTGGTTGACTGCTTTATAATATGTATTGATAACATATAGAGGATAAATAAATTTAAAATAGAAAATAAAATCCATCATACTTATTAAACCAATATTGGCATGTCAAAATATTTCTAATACCCGTTGCGGTGGTAGAATGTAAGGATGATTCTGCAATTTACTTCAAAATTAGCTAACAATCATACTTTTACGAGATAATGCTGGCTACGAGCCCGATATTTGGCTCATAACAAAATCGTCATTTTTTTTAAATTTGAGCATGAAAATTAGGCTTGCAAGTTTCAACTTTGCAAAATTTTTTACATTAGGCAAGTTTTTCTAGAAATCGTCAAATTTTCGAAAGAAAAACGTAAATAACGTAAAAATAGTAAAACGTTATTTATAAAAATGTAAAACACATAGTTAATTAATTTTAAAGTTAAGAAAATCTTTTATAATGTACAAAATAGTTCAACGTGTATTTTATTGCAACACAAAAGTACAATTTTAAATCTTATTACAAAAATTGTAAATTAATATTACTCACACAAATTTAATGCGTTTATATTAAAATATCCTTTAATTGTTTTAGTCGTCAAGCAATTTCTACTTTAAATTTTGTTCAAATTTACTTTACAACGTTATCAGATACATTTGGCAAAACCATTAAATCGTTAATATAGTCACATAAGTTAGTAAAAGTTCAAAAATAATTTATTCGCTATTAAGAAATCTTATCTTATTTGAAATTTATTATTTTGGGTCAAAAGACCCTTATATAATGTACATGCTGAAAGACTAGACAAAAACAAGTTAAGGGTCTTTGACTCAAAATAATAAGTTAGTAAAAAATTATTCGATAAATAGATTAAGCTGACTTTTCGAAAAATATTAAAATCGAACGAGCTTTTATCTAAATTTCAAGCCCGCATCTCTCATATCGTTTTCAACTTCTTAGTACTTCTCTTTATATACCAAATTAGGAAAAAATTTTAATAAGGGGATGAAAGATATAACGAACGGATGAATTAAATTTTAAATTATTTAAAAATGAATTTCCAAAGTCAAATCTCTTTTTTATTTAACAAAATATTCATGGCTTCTTAAACAATGTAAATGCATTACTAAAATTAATATAATTATGTTATCTGCGTGTCATACTAATTGAATACATAAAAAACGTTTTTTTTAAGTATTTTATACAGAGTTTTACAGATATATTATGTGGCTCATAGTGCTACTAGTTACTTCTGATTAAAGTGTGCTTGTTGTAAGTGATTATAAGATTGCTCTCTATTAGTCTCTTTCTCTATTGAGCCAATTAGAGTATAAAAATTTTTTACAGTTTTCATTCTGTTACTTTCTAGTAGTTACCATGCATTGAAAAAGAAGCAACGCCAGAAAAACGTCCAAATACAAGCGCTCCTGCAGGCTTATTCTTTAAATCGCTGGAGCTAAATCTCCATCGGTAAAAATCTATAAATTCTGTTAAGCGTCTTTTAGCGACGAAAAAAATTCTGTAACTTAGTTGCTTAATTTGATAATATTTGAAATTGAATTCGTCTCAATTTTAACTTTTTATTTCATTGCTAAAAATCCAAAAAAATTTTTATTGGTGAACTTTTGGCATTAGAGAATACAAAATTGAACAATTTTAGCAATGAAATAAAAAGGCAAAATTTTAAGACGAAATCGAAATTGTCAAGTTAAGAAACTTAAATTTCAGAATTTTATTCGTCGCTAAAAGCCGCTAAGCAGAATTTATAGATATTTAGCGATGGAGTTTTAACCTTAGCGATTTAAAGAATATGCCTGCTGGAAGAAAAATGTCAAACGCCATTTTACGTCAAAATGGCGTAAAATTGTCACATCTAACACCCCAGTTTATACCAAAAAGATTTCAATAGAAATCGACTTTCAAATCTGTATCGTTTACACCACGGTTTTCTGACATTTATCAAGATTTCATATCAGTTTTGTGTGTATATGTACTTATGTGCATAATAAATTTTAGATATTATGTATATGATTTGTTTACCCTTTTCTTTTGAGTCCGCCATTATTATAAAAAAATTTATGATAATACACTTGTGATTTTGGTATAATTTTCTTCCAAACTGTCAAGTTTTGTTGTACATTTTGAAATTTTCACTACGAAATGTAAAAATCATAGTTGCATTGTTTGGTACTGTGCAGATCTTAAATTTCGTTGAAATCTACTTGAAGTAAATTTCATTTTGTATGAGAAATCTTATCAAAATCTATTAAATTGTTTTTCTTAACATTAAAAATAATAACAATTACAAGCATATAGACCTTATTTACCGAATCAAAACACTCATACCTTAGTTACTAAGGTGATTCTTCTAATTCTTAATGATTAGTTATGAAAGAAACTGTTTATTCATAAAGTTGAATGGAATACAAATAAAACAAGCCGAATTTTATTAAAATCTATGAATAAATGTCAATTTTATTCTCGAAAAGGAAAAATACCCATCCTGTTTAAAGCACGTTTTTATAGTGGTTGATGATTTATTGATTATATAGTGCGTGTCGCCGTTTGGCGATGGTCACAAAGAAAATAATTAACATATACCTACTAGGTAGGTACCCACAGATTTTAATAAATGATGGCTTGTTTTATTTGTACCTATTACATGCAACTTTATGAATAAAAAATATATACCTACCTATATTTAAAAATTTTCTAAAATCTAAAATTTTGCAAAATAAAGTAAATATATATTTTTTACTTTTTCTTAATAGGTAACTCCAAAACTATTAATAATACAAAAATAGATAAAAGTACAGCTTAATGCTAACATGATTTCAAAATTTTTAACTTATTAGGTACCTATGTAATAAAATCGGTTATGCCGTTTTGAAGCTATGATCATAGGTTTGTTCTGTTATTTAATGAATATTATTCACATATCCATATGCAGGTACAAGCCGTGCCTAATACATACATACACATAGGTACATTTTTTGTATATGTAGATACATACATACATTTGTACATATATTGTGTATAAATACGTATGCATTTATAATGATATGTATGTATGTATCAATATATTGATTTTCTATCAAAATGATTAATTGTCATTGTACTTTAATTAATTAAAACTATCTATGTACCTATGTAGGTACATATATACATATATGCCTTGTAGGCATAAAACATCAAAAGCTTAAATTGTCCAAGATTGTAGATTGTAGGTACATAGGTATGTATATATGTAGTTACATACTTCTAATTTCCTAGAATGCATTGGTACCTATATAGGTATATGCATCTGCATACATACTAACATTATGCCAATATCTAAGTAGGTACCTAGCTAGGTGCTTTGTTCTTTTTCTTTTAATTTGTCTTCATTGTTTTAAGTCAATTACATGTTACCATATTTGTTCAGTGAAATGCCTTAAAAATTAATTAACATTTAATTATTTATGATTTTAACTTATCATTAAAATTTTCATGTTTATATTTATATGTTTGTATGTAAAACATTTTTATACCATTTTATTATAATCAATAATTCTGCTTTGTTTTCGATTTATAACTGCCTTGTCTTAATAATTTTCTCTTCCCAAATACATACTTACTTATACTATATCTGTCCTTGTTACTCATATGAATTTCTGGTATAAGCACAAGAAATCTCCAAAGAAAATTTTACTCTAACTTAGTTTGAGATAACGTTGTGCTGTGCTGCTTTTTGTGTTGTGTTCAGTTTATTTTACATGGATGTGTGTATATGTATGGAGATGTGTTTTTATAGGGAGATTAATGATGAGTCAATTAACTTGACTTTCTTAGTAGCCATATTGGCATTTGTACACACAACCATATAAAGGTATATATTTAGGAATACAATTTGCCACCCAAAGTTTAATACCTATTCACACATAATTATGCACATAAGTTTGTAAGCATAATTATGCACATACTATGTATGTACATATACCTATTGAATGTGCAAAATCAATAGGCAAATATTTCTTAAACGATATATACATACAATACATATATATGTACCTGCCTAATAAATTTAAATTTAATTAATTTCAAACATATTTATGAAAACAATAAACTTGTTTGTCAGGTGTTGTTCATAAAATAACCTTGAAAACCTTTTGTCTTTAAATCGATACTGCTGCATCAATTTATCAATTGAGTTGTTTCAATCAATCACCACATTTTAATTAGGTACATTGTTATAGGAGGTAGGTATCTTAAATCAAGTTATTATAGGTACATACCTAGGTTCATATATATGTACCTGTACTATATGTACCTATAGGTACCTACGTGTATTCTTACTTACCACAAAATGCTAAATACATAAATTAATTAAAATGAATATAGGTACTATACATTAATACATACATATGTATGCATATTTTCAGCCAGCCTTCGTTTTAAAATAATAGCTTGGTGGAATTGGTTTTCATAATCATTTCATTTAGTTGAATTGCTGCTAATTAAAAACTTATAAAATTTTTAAGCACAACTAAAGGATTTGCCCAGAAACTATATGAAAATGCTCAAAATTTTCAATTACACAGAAAAAAATAGCTTGTTCTAAATTAAGATTTTTATACTTATTTTTAGTACGACTTGTGCTTGAAAATTTAAGAACGAATATGAAATTAAGCAGTAAAAGAACTGTTCACATAAATCAATTCAGCAATGAAGAAAAAACTCTTCAAACAGGTCTCCCCATTAATTGTTATAGGTTTCCGTTAATTCTCTTGAACATGTTAGGGTTATTTCAATCAAAGCTTTCTTAAATCAATCTCGTTTGGTCTTATTTCGAGCTTGAATTCATGAAGTAGGTATTTAGAGCTTGAATAATTCCTACTTGAAACAAGCACACAGTAGCTACTTGATTAAAGAAAATCCATGTTTATCGTAATTTTGACATCGCTTGAGATTGATTTAAGTACAAATGGATATAATTTTTTCACTGTACTTCTATAAAACATTTTCAGACAAATCACTTGCTTGTGTTGTGGAAACAACGCATTAGTTTTTTTAAAAAAAAAAAAAACTGAAAAAGTCGTAATTGTTAATTTGATTAAACATTTGAAAATTAATTTATTCAGATTCCAAAAAAAATGTTTTAACACAAAACTGCGAATCTTTTTGCTTGTGTGCAGAAACACTAAAAGTCTACGGCAAGAATCGAACCTGCGACGTCTTGACTGTTGGCCAGATGTTCTACTCACTCAGCCAGGGAGGTGATTTTTTAATTACACCTAACCAAAAATATTTGCGGGATTATTATGTAATTATGTATGTGGTACAAGAAATGAAAGTTTCTCAAATCAGGATTTTAATAGGTAATAATATTTACACTCAAAATTTAATTTAAATTTTATCATAATATAAATACCAACACATACATTTTCATAAAATAAATCAATTTTATTAAAACACAAAAAAAACACGAGTCTGACTTTTGTTTTATTGCTTTCCTAAACTTATGTGTCACACATCTAATCTGAGTTAATCCAGGTATATAACTTTGATATAAAGCGTATAGGCGAACTAATTTTCACAAAATAATTTTGCAGGAGATATGATATAACTTCCAGAAAGATCGTAAAAGTAATTTAATCTTTGTCTAAGGGTACTTTTGAATATGAAGGATTGACGGCATTTGCTCAAAATTTGTTTAAGTCGTCTTAAGCACTTATTACTTTGCCAAAGCATTAGACGTTGCATAGAGCGTTAATTTATTTATTTTGAAACGTGAACACTTAAGAATATAATTCTTTATAGCAAGCTTGTGAATCGGGTAATTGCTTTTGGATGGTCAAATAGTTTTATGAATTTGCTTTTTAATATATTTTACGAAAATTAAATTTATCTTGGTTTAGGTAGATAGCTGCCACTCTCATATGAGGCGTATTTTCGTATTTTGTCAACCTGAAAAGAGTATAACAGAAGGAGGCAAAAGTATAGACAGTTAAACAAAGGAATAGGAATCGGAGCAGATAACACAGAAAAATAAATTTCGTATTCTATTACTAAATTGTAATCCCTACCTTTTAATTGCGATGGGACCTATCACAAAATTGTCAAATTTAAATACCACAATTGTAAAAAATAATAAAAAACGTTTTTTATTAAATTATTATACTATCTATAACAGGCAGTAATAGAATATAACAAAACATTTGTTTACGACGCAAATATGTCTGTATGTATGCATGTAGATTGCCGTATAATGTACATATTACACATATAATTATACGATAAATACTGAAAAGCCAACAAAAACAATAATAAAATCAAAACGAACGATTAATTGGAGAAAAAATCTTCTACAAACAAATATTTGTTAAGAAAAAAAATGGTCATATTTTTTTCTGTGTTACGCTGATTCAGCCATTTGATGTTTCTACCAAAGAAAATTATTGTATCCAAATGTATCTTTAACATTTGCAAAAGATGATTCAAGTTTTCTCGTGAAATTATCTAAAACCAAGACTCTGCAGTTCAGTACAAGCCCTGATGATTAAAACTGACAATCAACTAATCTCATCCCTATAACTATAGTAAAGGAATACTGAAGCTAGTCGGCTGGCATGGTTCCTGAAAGTTAAGTGGCCAGTGATGACTGACATAATGATTTCTATAGGTCTAGTAACATTCCAGAACTCATTCATCTTCCTGTTCAAACGAAAGGATATGTGCTTGCTGAAAGTGGCCACTTTTGTGATTGCCCAGCATAGAAAGATCTATATATATATACAAACTAGACTTCAATAAACAAACTTTGTCTTCATCACCATCAATTACAATCGAATTATTGAATTAGATGCAATCTTGATTATAAATGTTGAATATGTTACTCATGTACAACAGACTGCTATTTTTAATAATATTTATATTTTAGCTATATTTCATTTTAATGTTGGCTGCAATACTCGTTATTCTATTCTCTATAAGCAAAAAGAGCCTAAAAATCAAAACTTTATATCTGGTCCTTTATACACCAAATTACTCAGGCCCTTAATATATGTTACATGTGGACTGATTTTTCCATATTCATTTTTTGTTACATCTCTAAATAAACTTATTGATGCGTTCATCAATAACATGGACCATAATGCAGAATAATATTGAAATGAAATTGATGCCATTCGCATCATATCGCTCTAGTTGCTGGCATTGTGGGCTTAATATTAACGAAATTACTAAATACACAATATTAAAAAAGAAATTAAAGAATTCACGCATTCTTTGTTCTTTTCGTTAAAAATAATTATCTTACAGTTTTTATACTTCTTAGTAAAAAAAGCAAAAAAGAAAAAATAAATTCAGTCAGAAATTCAGGTTTCCCAAGAAGTCGATCAGTGATCGTATGTGCATACGACTAAACTTCATCGACTGCAAATGCGGCAATGCACAAGAAATGAAACGTCTTTTCGACATTTCCACATGATCGCTTTCAATAGAATCACTTAAATGGGTAAAAGTAAAATCAGATAAACACTAAAACTTAAGAAGAAACAAATCAAAATGATGTGTTTTTTAGCAACTGATCATCATCACACCAATAACTTCATTATGATCAATTACTTATTTAATTTTTTTTGGAGGTTTGAAAGTTTTACGTAAATGTTTTTATGAAGATCATAAAGGATCTTTAAAAGATATTCAAAAAGTATAACTGAGGATGTTTTAGAATTCTGTAAAACAAAACTTAATACCAAATCAAAGTTTGTTTTGAACAAATATATTTTTAAAGTTAAAAAATATATCAGAGTTTAACAGAAAATAAAAAACTAATATTCTAAGCACAATTTGAGGTTTAATACTTATCTTTACGAGCTTCAACGATATTTAATTAATTTCTTTTAAAACCAGTAACTGCATTATTGGCGCAAACTCTTAGATACTCCACAATGCAACGTAGCATTAGTGTAAAAATCCTAAACAAATTTGTATGCATTTTGAAGAAACATAACATTTTCATAAATATGGATCGTTTTCTATTTCTTTGTGTTATTTTAAGGATTTATTTTTGCTAATTTGTGGTGCCATGTCTATTTATTTTGTTTCCTCTTTTACATTATTTTTATTTTTTGCTCTTGTTAGTTTAATTGTTTGTTTGGATTTTTCAGCAGCAATTGGAGCCATTCATGTGGAAACCTTTGAGTTGACTTAGGGTCATTGTTCTCTACAATTACTCGTATTGAATATGCAAAACCAAAAATTACAAAAATATTGGCATTTAAAAATAATAATTAATGGAAGGTGATAATAACTGAGCAAAAAACTGAGCACACACACACACCAGATGTAGGTACATACATGTAATTGTATGAATATTCTGTTGATTAGTGTGTCAGAATGCAGCTGTGTCATGTACAGGGGTTGAATCATTCAACAGCTTCCTCTAGAAATATGTAGTTTAATCGGGAAAAAGTTATTAGAAATCTTGGGGAGAGTGCTTGAATATGATATTCATAAGAATCTTAAAATTAAGTTGTTAACATTTTTGTTTTGTTTAATGAGGACTTAAAGTCAAGAAATTATATTTGCTTCATTTAAATATGCAGAAATATTAGAAATTTTTGTAGTGCAACAAAATAAATTTAATACTGGCATCCACAAAACTGTTTGAAAAACGGTTACAACGATAAAATATAAATTGACTATACAATATTCCAACTCATGCCAACAATTGCTTGTGAATCCGAAAAACAGTCTATCAATAGTAAATTTCTTGTAGGTTTATTAAGCTCTTATTTGACAAATTTATACGCAGTATCTGTCAAACATAAGAAAAAAATTTCCATGTAAAATCAATTATATGTTGATTAAATCATATTAAATTTTTACAACAATAAATAATCCTTGTTGGACACATTATCAGGCCTGCCATAGAAAAGTGTTTCCAATTTCGAAGAAGCTTCTTCAGTACATCAAAATCGATACATAAAATATCGATATATAAAATAGAATCAATCGAGTTAAAAAATCGTAATCGAAACTATTCCGAATATCTGCATGACAGCCTGTATATCAAGCATTATGTTGAATGAAAGTTTAATGAGAATACAAATGTGGGCATTTATCGAAAGTAATACTGAAAATAATTGTAGCATAATATTACCAAAAGCTCTGTAGCTATAATTATGTATGTATGTTCATTAAAGTCTTTGATTTTTATTTAAGTCAATAAATTAAAAATGTTTGCATATATTAAAATAGTATCCAATCATTTGCTTTTATAGCCAATTTAAATTTATTGTGTCATGTAAGAAGAATCTATTTTCGTAATCGCCATAGCATAAACAAAATGTAGGTTTTTATGTCTATATAGATGGCTGAAAAGCTAAAAGTTTTGACTCTTACATTTAAATTATATATTAAAATGTTTTAATAAAAAGTAATAACGTGAATTCACATACTAATTTTATAAAGAACATAATTTTGTATCTCTTTACAAGAAACATTGTTGATAAGAAACAAAGGTTGTCAACTTTATATTTAAAAAAAAACATAAAACGGCAAGGCCCCTTTTTTGCTTGTCTGTAGAAACAATCCGGAGCCTTTGATAGAAATTGAACTCGCAACCTCGTTATTGAATTCTACATTCTTTGATGACCATTATTAAAACTTACTGAAAACTATCAGTTGGATTTTATCTACCTTATATTTCACTGAGATTTCAAAAGTTGACACTTAAGACTCAGATTTTCGAGTAAACAAATATCAAACGAATTTAAATCTTGAAATTATTAAATCTCATTGAAATATAAATCTGATAAAATTTTACTAGTAATTTGTAATAATGACCCCTCAGTATTGTTATATTCATAATCCTAATGCAATTACAACTGTACTTTTAAATAAAAGTCCACATTCAATGATAAACTTGCACACATCGGCAAATTCAATAAAATACCGCAAACAAATTTTTCTATATGGAATCGAACACTTGAAAGATAAAAAAGCTAGATACTTGTGTCCAGTTCATATAAAATGGAGTTTGTTGCTAAAAGTGTCTATAGAAGTTGCATGAGTGTGATTAAAATCCAATTTTTAAGAGAATTTTTAATATTGCTAGTAAACATAATAACAAATATTAATTTCAAAACAACTAACAAGAAAACTGTTTACGCTTAAAACTTGAAAAGCACTAAAATAGGGCAAAAGCACTAGATAACAACAGTGATTAGAAGGGATCTAAATAAACGAGATGTGAAATACATTTTTGTTTAATCCATCCATCAAAAGCGTAATATCGACTAAAAAACTCGTCAATACAGTAAATTAAAACAAATTTTATACACACATACATACTTACATATGTGCATACATTTTTGTAAATATTGTTCATTGCTCTTCGTTTCTAAGACTAAAATTTTATTAAATAAAATGCGCCATAAAATGTGCATTTAGAATTGCTTATTGCTGGATAATGAATAACAAAACAACGATAATTCCGCCAATTAATTTCAATCCTACAGATGTCTAAAAATTAATAATAAAAAAATAACATCAAATCTTTTTACTGTATGATACGAACGGTCCAAGAATTTCGGACTTCCGTGTTAACAAATAAAAGTTCATTATAAATGTTTTAGATAATAATAAATGATACGATTTAGGTATATGACATAAAAAACGTACAGGAAATCGTATTAAACAAATGATGTGTAACATTTTATTATACATACATTTGTATGTTTTATACAATAAGAAGTTGTGTTTCCTTTAGAAGTTTTGATTTGAAATGAATTTTGGTAAAAAACAGCCTTAAAGACAACACACAACACGCACACACTAACATACACATGTTTATGTAAACGCTATAAAAGGACACACATAATGGGTAGATAACAAAAGAAACTATAAATTGACCTTTGACACATCTGCACTCCACAATTATACTAAACACGAGCATACAAGTGACTATGAATCTCTTCTGGTTATACATCTTCCCGTTTTTAATTGTTTGGGAAAAGTTCCAAGAGACGTGTCGTTAAACTGATGTGGCGGTTATTTACGATACCTTCAATGCATGAATTTTCATTGCATTTTCAATCACAAAGAAACTATTTTATTTATGTTTTAGTATAAAAACAATAAAAACTGATTTGATTTTGCCTATGTCTAACTACTGCAATATACTATAATATAACATTATAGACTGCTATTGGAAGTTGTGCATTGTAGTTCTAAGCATATGCAGTTTTTTTGTGGTAAATTTATATCTACATTTGAAAAAATCTAATTTGCTATTTATGAATGTGGATTAGACCAGCTTAGAGTGAAGCTGACGACAGAAAAATTATAGTAAATATAAACAAACGATGAGATTATAAAAACTATGGTGAAAAACACAATGTATGTTGGAGCTGAACTATATGATTGAACTATTGATTTAACAATATATATACATTTTTTTAATTAGCATAGAGGGAACTATATGATTTTAAAACTAATAAATTATATAGTCAAGTTCAAACATATGATTACTAAATGTTTAAATATATAAAAATAATACCGAATTTGTGAAGCGAATAACGAAGACGAAGGTTCGATTCCTACCGTAGGCGTTGGGTGTTTCTGCAGCAGAGCAAAAAGAGGTTCAAAAAAGAAATTGATATATAAAATATTTTTAATATTAAGATTATTAAAATACAATAATATACATAATTACCTAAAACGGGCATAAACCAATTCTAAATAAATGTAAATTATTTGAAAGCAGACTTGGAGTCGCCAATTACATTTTGTAATTATTACATCAGCAATTACCAATAAATTTTAGTTAGAAATTAGCAGATCCTCAAATACTAATTACATGTAATTTGTAATTGATAATTGGCAATTATCAATTGTGACATATAATTGGTAAACTGTAATAACCAATGAAATGCAATTGGTATTTGGAGGTTGACAGTTACCAAGAACAAGTAATGTAAAATGTTATTAAAATTTAGAGTAACTTAACATTAAATGTTTTCAATTATTTAGAGCAACTGATAAAAATAGTGTAGTGACTACTTTTGAATTACAAGCCATTACTTTGTTAATTACCAATTGCATGTAATTTGTAAGTCGTATCTACAATTACTAATTATAGTAATTGATAACTCTCAATTACAAAATGTAACTGAATTTCTAATCGAAAATTATTACAATTACCTGTAATTGAAATTGGTATTTTAAATTATCATTACAGCAAAAGTAATTGGCAAACGGATAAACCTGTTTTATAGTTTTATAGTATAAAACCCTGATATTTTTACACCAAAACATAAATAAGCCAATGAAAATGTATTTATTATGATTTATCTATTTGAATATTATATTTTATGATCATTCACACTGCATATATTTATTTAATGTATAACTTTTACGATTTATTTGTTAGGGTTATTTAATTTTGTCGTAAAAGGTGAAAAGTGAAAATATCTTTGTATTTT
>BGZK01002964.1:0-35820 GCA_005406025.1 Eumeta japonica | reverse complement strand
AGTTAAAGAAAATAAGATTGGAAATGTTAAATTACATTTAATGTTTACTATTATTTAAAGGAAAAAGATTGTTAGAACTCTCTTCCCTCCCGCATCATAGTATGTACAAAATTATTCAATGCATAATATTCTAAAATTTTAGCTGCTGGCTTACAAAGATTAAATAAGGGAAATGGGTTTTAAGAATATTTTCTTTTAAACCCGATTAAAATTTCTAATGTATTGTTGGTTCTCAAAAACTAAAATAGATTCGTACATCAATTGATAAATATAAGCCTTGGCTGGTATTTTATTGATCAAATAGCAATGATGAAAATGGTACGTTCTTATGTATTTTTTCAAAATCGCTATTACGATTAGAGGGGCAAGTTAAGTGTAGGTTTTAAATAAAGTGTGATCACCGTCGCTTTATACCGTTATCTAATAGTGCATTAGTTTCTCACTCTATAGTTAAACACGACCCTTAATAAAAGTGAATCCTTTAAACCTGTTAAACTTTCGATATCATCGAGTCACTCCCAATAGTAAGTATATTTAAGCGCCCAAACTAGAAAGCGATGAGTCATCGCTGGGCCGGGGCGGGCGCGATAAGTGCAGCTCTAAGTGTAATTAACGGGACAAGTCACTGTTGTGAATTTATGAACTTAAACATTAAAGAAGATATTCTTTGCTTTTAGGGTTCCGTATCAGAAAGTTGGAATGTAATAACTGCTACATGTCCTTTAGATATACACATTAAAACGCATTCCTTGTCTAGTTTCGAAGTTGAAGAATCTTGGTTATTCAAATCTCACCAAAAATATAAATGTAAAAAAGGAGAGCCAAGTTCAAATACAAAAATTATGATTGGCTGTGGGCTTCGCCGCAAAAAGAATGAAGATCTAAATGAGATAGATTTGACTTGGCCAGTTTTTATCAGAATTAAAATGTCGTCGGCGGCCGAGCGCTGCCGACGACACATTGTTGGCCGCTTGTTTAGCGCGTATTACAAGTTTTTTGTATGGGGACACCACTTATTTTTGACTTAACTTTATTTTATATTTCTGTTATAATGTAATAATACATAAATGGGAATAGTTCCAAATATCTGCTTGTAACGTAGTAACGGTTCCAACGCTACAATTTAAAAAATTGTTTGGGACCCCTATTTTTAACGTTTTTATTTTTACACTTTTTCCCACGCATACATACAATTGAGCTGGATTCCAAATTTCATCCTTCTAGGTCATCTTTGGGTTATATTTAGGTACTATATGCTCAGTCAGTTAGTACAAATTTACGACTTTTTGACCTTCATATTTTTTACTAACCGTTTGCTAGCTTCATGAATTTGGGCTTCTAGATGTCCTTATGGATATAATTAAACACACGGTTTTATGTGTTTACGTTACTCCATAACCTCACAATAGAAGGGTCAAAAGTGGCACTCAGTGGTTCGTGTAATTAACACTCGGCGCTGGCTAGCCAGTTCCCTTTTGAACTTATTTGACACGCTGCCGCGAGTCTAGATTAATAATATTTGATTTTACAAAATTGTACTGAAATCGATTATCTTAAATTTAAGAAATACCCAAAAAAAAATCAAAGTAGAAAGAAAACACACAAATTTTGTTATAAATATAGACCCCCAATTTGTAAAAGTGAGTAACAATTTGTAAATAATTGTGTTTCCTTTTCTTTAGAGGAGTAGAAGCACAATAAACAATAAACATCATTCATCATCATATATAACTTAAAGACACATGAATATATTTATGAACAAATACATTTTTTCGTACTATGTAATATGAAACATGTGTTTAGGTTCAGAAATATTTGAATAGCTACCTTAAATACAATCATAAGTTCTAACGCGCACGTAATTATACGTGGTAGATATCCTTACTTTTACTTTGTTGGTAGCATTTTTTGCAAAACTTAAGAGATATTTCAGACCTTTCACAACTTTATGGTATTGATATTGAAGTTGATATGCATGCGAATTTCCCGGTGTCGATTTGGGAGTCGGTGTACGTGCGTATCGTAAAAATTTACTCTCATATGATTTTGATGTGAAACATCTATACGCGAGTTGGGCTGACGTAAAACCAAAACATTTCAAAATTTAGGAGACGCTCGGTTTTGGCCTACGCAGTTTGCGCCTAGCGCTATGCGCAGGTAGAGGGGATAACGCGTTAGCATGAGGCAATACCAAGCGTCTCACACTTCGGAGACGCTTTGTTTTGACCTACGGCGTATGCGTCTGATTGTATATTTCCTTCTGTGATGAAAAATTGTATAACAATAGACAATTATTTCTATATACAATATATAAAATGTTATATATTGTATGCAAAAATATATACACATTGATTAAATTTATATGTATTATATAAAATAATACGCTCTACAACAGTTTTGATGTTTCACATCTACCGGGCGTCCCCTGACGCACTTATTCATTTTTTTCCTTAACGTGCGAAAAGAAGTATAATTTCAAAAATGTCATTCGAATTCAAACGTTGCTCTATAGCACCATCTCGTAAGATTTTGAGGTATTTATACTGTTGCTATGCTTTTGATCTTCAACATCAAATGACAATACAAGATATAAGTTTTCCCAAGTGACTTTATTTATTTTCCCATACGGGTAACTGGAAAGACGCCGAGTAAACTCGGTTGCCCAAGAATTTTTAATTTATAGGTGTTTGATTTTTGAATTGACTTGGAATTGAAAATTTGAGCTCTTCGTATTAGTTTAAGAATTATTGAATTTTATAAAAAAAATATGGTGATATATTATTTCGGAATTTATATAAGTGCGGATTTGATTTGGATTGGACGCTTGCCTGTAACTATTTGGGTAATGGTTGGTGATAGTTAGTCTGTGACAATTGACAAATATGTCTGTTAGTGGTGGTCTTTGGCTGCTGGTAAGAATGCTTTCGTCGCTCTTTGACCATTACATGACAGCGGTTCACTTAACGAGGTTGTGTCGGTTGTTTTTAACACTCCTTACACCCTGGTGGATGTGACTGTCTGCAATTTCCTGAGGATGTGCCTAGTTGGCACGAAATGTACGTAGAAACTATCATTATAACGATTAGTGGATCAAGATAATTATAAAAATAAAATTAACACTTGTTAGGTGTTCAATATCTGTCAATCCTCTCGAATCAATATTCAATTCTTTGAATAGAGTTTCATAGTAGAGAGGCAGATTCGAGGGTCAGCGATGGGTTACATGCTGCATGTTAATGCATGTTGCAGGTAAGCGATTAAATATCGACAAGGCTAATTCGGTTAATATTTTAAAGCAATCATCTATATATAATAGAGTAAACTGACTGATATATTATCAATACATGGCGCAAATTACTGGGTTCAGAGACTTGAAATTTTGTACAGAGGTTTGTGTTATAACGTAGGCGATCTCAAAGGTTTTTTTTTTTAATTTAATTTCTGTGGAGAGGTAAATGGTGGATTACTGTTGTATGACAAATTCAAACCGTTGAAGTTACAAATGTCAAACTTAAGTTTTAGTTACTTATAGTAATATTTAAAATAAATACATGTATTTCATTTTAAATTAACCCTGAAGGTAAAATAAGGTGTGAAATGTTGTATGGAAAATTCAAACCGCCGAAGCTACTGATGTTAACATTTTTATTTTTGTTACTTCTACATAAATCTATTGAGTCTGTCTGTACATACACTTTTTTATCAAGTTTTGTGACAAATATTTCTTATGTGATTCATTGACTCCAATTCTATTATTTTTAAGGTACCTTATCTCATAAGGAAAAAAGGGACCTTTATAAGATTATTTCGTCGTCGGTTTATCTGTTTGTCAAGACCCTTTTCTCAGGGATACGTGGATGTATATAGTTGAAATTATTATCAAATTGATAAATGTCTACGAATTATTTGACCTATTTTGGTAAAATTTAGTATACACTAAGAACCTGCAGTTGTGGAAATAATAGGCTATGTACACATGTATATGACTTCGATAAAAGGTCTCTATTCGTTTATCCATGATAATCTCTGAAACTTTTATTACAAATAGATTCCAACAAAATTTCGAACAGAAATATTTTTTATGAATGAGTATTTTGTTTGCTATGTGTGTGTATAAACTATTAAATCTATTACTATGAAACTTGTTATATGTAGTAGGAGCAAACGGAAGGGTTTTTGAAAATAAAATTAAAAACATTGTGTATAACGTTGTCTGTGTATTTATAATATTTAATTGATCTACTGAACTGATTCTAAAAATTCCTTCACTCATATAAAACTATTCTTTCTCCAAGTAATATAACTTAAATTTTATTTTAATACAAGCATTTGCTCTGGGTTTCTTTCAAATCAGAAGTGTAATCGGTAGCGGTACCGAAATTCGAAGAGGGTGGCCAGAAGCGGGCAGACTGCGATCGTAATTAAAAGCGAAATGCCAAAATTGAATGTGGGATCAAAATTAGAATCAAAAGCGTGACCAGGATCGGAATGAGGAGTAATACTGAGGTCCTGCTCCTGGTCCAATGGCTTGTTCATTGTGGAATCAAAACCAGAATTTGCTCTAATCGAAACCAAGGTCGGAATCAAAAGCGGAATTGTGGTAGGAATCTAAAGTGAAAGATTATGGCATCGGAAGCTCGACCAGAATCGGAATCGAAAATGGGATAATGATCGGGGTCTTGATTGAGAACCTCATCGGTCAATATGTAACATGAAGGAATTTCACAGGTCCACGCGAATAACACACCAAGAAAAATGTACGGTGGTTTGTTTAACATCTGTAATGAGTTATACATATCGAAGAAACCCAATTTGGGACGCTTGAGGACTGAATCTTCGCTCTGTCGGTGATGGAACCGGAAATATTGCCCGCGACCTCCCCACTGCCCTACTTCACCCTACACCGCCCTCTACGCGACGGAGCTGCTCCTCGTGCTAACACAAACACGGCATAATCAAAATTAATATACCGCGCCGCGCGCACACGGGCCGTCTGTCTGTACGTCGGCGGTTAATGAACATAAATAGGGCCGAGAGCGGCGGCCGCCCGGCCCTTTCGCCGGCCGATGCGCATTAAAAAAAATCAATATCTCGTATCAGCCACGTTGTAAACATGATTTATTGAAATATATTTTAACGCGATACCATCTAAAGCACTGCAACGTAATTGATGACAATTGCGCGGCAGCGCCGCAGACGCGTGGGGGCGCGCGGCGCGGGGCGTTCGCCCGTCATCAGCGCGTTAATTATACCCACGTGCTCCCATTTTAATTGAATGCGAAATAGTGCGTTCGAATGGATGTATAGTTTGTTTTTTTTTTGTTTCAGTCCGGTTTGTGTTTGCCTGTATGGTACTAAAACATCGGTTTGGCATTTCTATATTGTATTAGCATATGTTTAATATATTTGATTGAATTGTCAGTATTCAGTGTAATTTGATTAACTAGAAATTACATATTGTTCAGGTATACCAAAATCCGCACAAGTGCGATTCGAACTCGCCCACCGAGGGTTCCGTACAAATTTGCAGGCACATATTATAAATAGTTCAGGAATCCAGTCTTGCAGTTTTTCCAGAAATTCAGTTTCCAAAACCTATAATTACATACTTAGAGGGCATTGGGTTTATAATAACGGTTCATACTCAAATTTATTAGGTAACCTAATCAAAGTTACTATTATGATTTACATAATTACAAATGTATGATATTCAAATTTTGCTATACTTGTAGTGTAAGACGGTATTATTTACAAATTTCATAATTCTAGGTAAACGAAAAATACCCTATAAATTTTGATTCCGTTGAGACTATCAAAATATACGTTTTTGCATAAACTGCCGTATATTTTTTACGTTAACTTAATAGTTTGATATTTCTACAACTTCAAGGAACTGTAGACTTGAGTATATGGTTTTAATTTCAGCTGGATACTTCCACGCGTTACCGATTCCCGATGTAAGAAGTCTTGACGGACAGACGGACAGACGGACGGACGAACGGACAACAAAGTGGTCCTATAAGGGTTCCGTTTTTCCTTTTGAGGTACTGAACCTTAAACACGTTGGGGTTTTGTATCTAAAACCCTCAAAAATAACTGAATGCGATGAGTAACAAAGTTAACACCAAAGCCCCTTTGTCTATGGGGACAAATCAATAACCGCATTGTTTGATCGTTAGACGAACAAAGCTTACGGAAGTCGAAACAAATATGTTTTTTAGCTTCTATTTATTTCCATTGGCAATAGTTTACGCAAGTTAATTCAATATTATAATTATTCCTTATACCAGCTATGTGTTGAGTATTTGGATGACTAATGTCAGACTAAAATTTTTAAATGTACAACATTCCTTTGTCTTTTCTTCATAAGCTAAAATGAAACAATATAATAATACAACATTACAACTACATGTTAATTGAAATGAATATAAATTGCTTCAAATGTTTATCTTTTGGTTTAATATCCTTGTGAAAGATTTTTAATGAATATATTCAAAACACTTATTTATTTTAGGTGTGATATTTAAATAAATGATGGAGTAACGTTACCTAAGTTATCGTAACATTCAATTTAAGAAAAGATCTACTGCGTTCATTCCACAAATCTTAGTGTTACAATTTTCAGTCATAATAATATGTGATTAAATGATGTGTAAAAATGTACTAATACGTATATAAATAAATCAAAATATTAATAAAAAAAATGCTGTTAGTTTGGCCCGTTGTCGGCAGTCCTATACAGTGAATACCCACGACATATCGAATTGAAACCTCGGGTAGCCTAAAGCTGATAGTATTTAAAGTTTAAATGTTAGGCACATTAAATAGCAATTTATGCCGTTGGTTGCGGAATTCGTCATCTCATCAGCAAAAACGACATTTAGCCCCATCTAACCAGAATCAACTTAGGATCCTACGGTTAGAAACCGACTATACACATACATAAAAGGAAAAGTGCTAACTGACTGATTCGTTCACTGGCTCATTAGGTATCGTCGAGCTCAAAACGCTAAGGATAGAAAATTGGAATTTGGAGAGGGATTCCATTTGAATATTATCGATATTGTTTAGTAAGGTATCTTTCGAAGTTCGACCCTAAGAGGAAAAAAGAGGTGGCAAAGTTTGTATAGGTTGTATTTTTCTATGGGAAGAACAGGAGTTGAAAATTTTTAAAGAGCAATAAAATTGTTTTGTATTAAATAAAACAAAAAAGTATTTTCTATAGTAATCGTATTCTAACTTTTAATTAAAAAACATGTGACGGTCAGTTTTAAGTTAATGTCACGTCATAGTGCCTACCATGCGGAATCTTATTTTTGATTGACTTCAAAAATCAGATGATTGTCAATTCGTCTGTATCTTTTGTGTTTGTTACCCGATATCGTCGTCAATTGAGAACTAATTTTGAAAATTATTTTTTCCTGTAAAGTGTGCTCTCGAAATGGTCACAAACAAGATTTTATGATGGACTCTTAGGGAAAGCAAGAGGTACTCTCAACTATCATCGGCAACTACCATCTTTTTTGTTGTTCAGGTGTTTACGTCTGCGAGTCATCATCTCATGCTGCTGAGATGATGATGGAAGCCACAGCACTTCTTCATGGTTAGAAGTTAGGGAATAATACTGCGGTTTATGAACATAAATTTCTCTTTAGGGGCTAGTAGTAAACCTTCAAGTTCGGGTTCATTAGATATATTTTGATAAATCCCATATTCTAAAATTGGTATCGAGGGTCTGTTGACGGAGCGAAAGGGTGGATAATGGAACTCTTTAGTACTCACTAGCAAAGTCCCCGAGTTTGGCTCATTCGTTTTATTTTGATAAGTCTTATACATTACATTCTGTATCGAAGATTTGCCGATGAAGCGAGGAAGTAGGTAGTTAAACTTTTCACGGGCAGTTTGCAAACCCCCTCGAACTAGGGCTCGTTCGTTTCGTTTTCTCGAGTTTCATTTTGTAACAAGGGTCTGATAAAGGAGCTCGGAATTAGATAGTCGAACTGTTCAGGAACTTACTGGTAAATCTCTCGAATTTGTGGTCAAAAAGTCAAAAATATACCACGTTTTTTTTTAATAAAAAAAATCCTAAATCCTATAAAACACGTCACGATGATGACGATGATGATGACAAAGAGATGAAATTTCGGAAGTTAAGATTTTTGTGGGAAATTCTTTAAGGATCTTTTCACTAAATTTCTTTAACTTGTTGTTCGTGAAAAAAAATTCAAGTGTTTTTTGCGATTCTTACTTGTTTGTGTGAAAGGAAGACAGAACGGAATTGGAAACGAAAGCAAAACTAAGATCGGTACAGAACCGCTACCGTTGTCAAAATACGGATCGGGAACGGGCCTAATGCTGAACTAGGATAAAACATGTACACAAAGAAAATTAAATAATTTAATATATTAAACTCATGCGAGTGAAGCCGAGGGTAGACAGCAGTTGGTCTGATATAAAATGACAAAAAAAAATATACAGACACAAAAAATAGCAACATCGTGGGAAGACGAAAATCTAAAATAACAACACAAAAAACTCAACCGAAGACTCGGAGCGAGGCCCTAAGGGCGGAGTACAAATGGAAACATGGAACGCACCCTCGTAATGTACATTTGATTCATCGCAACACGGCGTTAGCGTTATCTGATATGCAAAGTTTACGGCTATTAAATGTAAAACACTCGCGTTAGTAAACTGCTCCCGTCTCCCGACCAAAATTACGGCCGTGTATACGCGGAGCGCTAAATATCTTTCTAGTCCAACCGATTATTTTGTAGTGGTTATCCATAGCATATGTTTAAATACTTTCTGTTCTGATTCCGGTGCGCTTGCTTTGGATTTTCTGTTGTTATACATGTTATGGTGAGAATGAGAATGAGATGACATGTAAAATGTATCAACTGGACTTGAGATTTATGTTAAAACACCAGTGTGGTGTTTTATAATCTTTCTGTATATATTTTACTACTTACGTATGGTATAATTGCAGGTAGAGATATATATATTTTTTTATTTTAGCTCGCTGATTTACAATTTTTAAAATATTAAATAAGCCGCTTATCCCAAAATCAGCTGTTCATTAATATTATCTGCTATTAAGATAACAGTTTGTAAAATGAGTTGTTAATTAAATTTTTTTGCTCTTAAAAATCGTTTTAAATGTATTTGGGGTTCTTCTTGTGGCTGGATATCTTTCTTACTGCATTTAAGTTATTAATAGTGAGCTGCACCAAAACACCTTAGGATTTACGATTTAAATTTACTTTTTCATAGGAGTTTCCCATTTACGGTTACTTTTACAGAAATGAGAATATTGCATTAATGAAAGCAAATTAAAAGTAACAATCGATACAATGTGTGACGTTAATAATACCTTTAAATTATTTCCGTAAATAAAGTAAGAAAATATGTTTTCTTTCAACGATAATAACATTTTGCTTTGTGTCAATCAATTAGAACGTGGCTGAATTCAATAACCGTCTATTACTTTTAATCTTAAATCTACCATGTGGCAGACTATAGACTCTGCTTATCCTTCTGGAAAATAGACGTAAGTTTATACCATTATATTATCTCTACATAATTTCAAAGCTCTCATCAAACAGGATTAAATATCACTTCCACATTTATTTTATTTTTCAAGACAAATAAACTCCAATGTTCGACACAAATTTTGTAGCAAATAGGTCTTGTATTTAATAGCGACCTCTACAACGCATAGATTTGAAAAGTATTCTACTTCAGTACATTTTATATGTGTGCAAAGGGGTCTCAGTCGTTTCCAATTTTTTAATTTGGTGTAACATTATAAATTATAATAAAATAATAATATACAGCGTTATGCTTTAACGTAATTATATGCTATCATTCCTTTTAATCCTTAGCTTTTCAGTTCGATTATGATGTATTTCAATAAATATAGTTAAATCTTGTACAAGATTTGATTGAATCAAATTCTAAGGATTGAGGCCAAACGATCAAACGCAAAGAATTGAGGCTACGAGTGTAATTTGAATGCCTCCTTTACCTAGTTCTTAAATAGCAAGTCTGCAAGCATCTTAACTCTACTTAAAGTTTATATGCTTAGTATTTGTCGAATAAATGAGTGCTCAAATGCCCCACAGCTCTGTACAACATAAATCCGAAGGCGGTAGGATTTTAACAGAAGTTTTGGCCTATCATATAATTTATTTAATAATGTGTTACCTCAATTTTCCTTTAAACGTATAAGTTCATATAAACATATGCTTTGCTTCAAGTAAATTGGAACTAACTCTAAGCCCATTGCAACTACCTCTAGGTTTAGATAACCAGCTAGTTAGCATGAAAATATCCCATATCTAACTTTTTAAGTCTTTAATTTTTGCACTGAAAAAAGCTGTAGACTTTCATATTGGGTATCAATTTCAACTTAACGTTAATCATTCTCCTTAAATTTCAAAGAATAGAGCCTTGTCAGATAAATGGACGACAAAGAAATCGTATATAAGAGTACCATTTCTTCACAAACACATCGTACTAGTGGAAAAACAAAAATGTTTTTTCAAAATTAAAAAGCAGTAAACCAACGCCTAGAAATCTAATGTGAACAACATACCTAGACACATTTAAAATATTTCATTTTCATTCTACTCGGATTCACACACGGATCCAGCAGACAAAATAAACATTTTACTTACAAGGCGTTAAAATCGTCAAAAAATACTTAGCTCAAATGAAGCTGTATAATTTGTTAGAATAACTAACTGTAACTATATAGTTGCCAAAATTTTAACTGAAGTTTTGTTTCATGAACCTGACATCTGTACATATAATAAAATAGAGAGAGAAAAAATATACATTAAAGATGTTTGATAAAAACTATTGTGTAGGGTGTTAGAAACTTTGACAGAGTATATTTCAGTGGTTTTTTGAATTCTTGTCTGTCTGTCTGTACGTACATTTATCCGAAAACTCCGCATGAATTACTAGACCGAATTCGATTAAACTTCTTTCGATAACAGTTTATACTCCGGAGTAATATGCACTATAGTTTTTAACTAGTTTTGCTGCAATTTGTTTACATTATGTATATTTTGTAAAGAACCAGAAACTAGATATAGACCAGAATCGAAATAAAAACGAGATTAGGATTTGAACTCGAAACAGAAACAAACTCGCGATCATGGCCAATAGCATGATCAATCGATATAAAATATGAAATAATTCATTCGTTTCCAAGCAAGCGAAGCCGATGGCATAAGCTAGTAGGAAATATGTAAATGAAGGAAACGTCAATACGTTTTGCTGTCATAGTTATATTTGCTGTTACAGTGTCCTTGACGACCGCGTAACGTCTTATTTTCTAGCGATGGACCTCCAGTCATGTAATTATTAATTTTGTTCGTCGAATTAAATAAAATACGTGTGATATCTATGATGTGATTATATATATGACAACCTCGTAGATATCATCGTCGACTTTTCGTTTTTTTTATTTTTGTTAAAATACAGAATATATCCCATTTTGTATTGTTTAATTAAAAATTTCAATTATCAGTTACTATCTAAAGATGTTCTTAGTTAGTAAACTACATTAACATAATCATAGAATAAAATGGAGAATCTACGTAAACGAATTTAATTGCATTAGTGAAAAATATAGATAGTAAAATAGGTAGAATATTTAAGTAATTCATTTTAATATCTGCATAAAGATAGAAATACACATGAAAGGAATATGCGTTCCAGGACCGTAATGTAACTATAGTTAAAGTTTCAATTTGGATCTACGTGATTCTAGCTTTGAGCTACAAGGTTCATTTTGAGTTTTTACAATTACATAGAATGTGGAATATTAAACATAGCATAGTAAAAATTATAAGAGTGTAAAATAAATAGTAAAGGATATATGGACCCATGAGGAACTGCGTTCCAATTAAAACTAGGCACATGAAATGCAACGTCCGGCGGTGCAGCGCGCCCCGTGCGGCACGCGGACAGGCCCGAGGCCCGGGGCTCGCTCGTTATTCCACGGAAAGCGGGCGCTCGCGCCCCGTCCGAGTTCGAAAATAATGAAGTGGCGCGAGATAATAAAATTTTATTTTCAGCTCCGAATCGGTGACGCCGCCGCGGAGTCTCTCCGCGACTCGAAATCTAGGGCGGCGGATGATCCGGTGGCGGGGCGGGCGGCTGCCCGTCGCCATGGCGACACGGGAAAGTATCTGCACGCCCCCGTTTCGCTCCTTGGACGATTGTTATCACCCGCCGTAGAAACAGCTCCCCGCCTCGTCTTTCTAGGGCGTAGGTACCACCTGCGCAGCCTCCGCGCCCGCTAATCTGAAAGGGTTCATTTATGCCGCGGGCGGTAAAAAACAACTGTGCACTTTAAAAGCTCGCCCGCAGAGCTGATAGTCGGCGCTCCGGCTTGTCGCTTATACCGTTCCGCGGGCGGGCTAACCTCGCGAAATGTCTTTGTGCATGACGCGGCGGGCCGTTATCGCTTTATATTGTGCCGAGCGCGGGACCGAAAGTTTAGATAAAACGGATGCCGCGTATAAAATGTACATACATATAAAATATTCCTCGGTATCGGACGACCGACGTCGGGGTTAAAGCAAAATGCGCGACATCGATTTAATAGGCGTGCTTCGAGCAGATAGTAACTAGACCGTGTTTCACGATTCCGATGATCACGATTCATGACGATGAATTTATGTTTAAGAATTTATATCCAATGACGGTCACAAACAATTTATATTTTGGTTTTCTTCTTTTTTAAAATGAAATTACCCATAAATCCTCTACACAGACAAGTGGATAGAATAACGATACGGTTATATAGAGCTTTGTATATTAGTGCTTTATGAAAGCGTGATCTAGGGAATTTATAAAACGTCTTATTTGCAAATTATTAAAATTTTAACATTTTCACACTTTCTGGTAACGGAAAAGCATTGTAAAATCTATTTTTAACACTATTTTATTTATGCTCGTTCTTGATAAGTAATTTCTGTCAAGATAATTCTATTGCATTTCATCTATCTAAGCTCAGTTAGACATGACGTGTCCGAAGCTCACCCAAATTCTTCGCCTTGTCGATGGAGCCGAGCATCGACTCGTCCGCCCTCGTCGTCCGCCCGAAGCCGAGAGTCGCGTTCGCGTCCTGGCCCAGCTGGCCGCTGTAGAAGTCGCCGAACGCCGTCGCGGTCCCCAGCAGCCCCGACCTGCAACACCGATGCGCGTCTGGTTGGTCTATCATTTCGTCTCACAACGGCTTTCACCGCGTCGCCGTATATATGCGGGTAGCGATGGGCTTTTAGTAATTAGGTACCGCCTTGCTGCGAATCGGAAGGATACTACTGAATCTTCAAGATCTGCATCGGTGATTATTCTCTTTCACGGCTGTATTTGTGTGTGTGTGTGTGTGTTAATTTTCTAGTTCTAACATAACTTTGGAGGAGAATTGGGATAATTTTGATTGAAAAAGTCAATGTGTGGGTCCAGAATTGAAATCAAATTTTAGACACATACGCAGTTTCATGCGTTATTATTGTTAAAATTTTAAATAAATCGTTTTTAATTGCTTCCATGGACTGGTACAATTGTACAAACAAACCTATGTAGTTAGGGGTAACTCTTTTTATTGCTTGAGTTCAAGGTGCATTGTTTTCGACTAATAGAGAACTTCTTGTTATGGTCTTACATAACTTTAACAAACATCACGTTTTTTATAATTGATGTGTAGATTACAAATATTAATTACTCTTTATTTTTATAGTGAAGTAAAACACCTATATTATTTGGGTGATTAAAATGATACCGAGAAGAATTTCACCCATGCACAGTTTTATCTCAAGGCAAGTAAAAACGAATGCTTTTTGTTAAATAAAGAAGAGAATATCCATAATCAGTAAAGGAACGTCCTTGGGTTGCGAGCAAGTTTGTTATAAAACACCGTTTTAATGATGTCATAGATAATACATTGCTATGTACATCGAATTGCATGCATGTTTTAAATATATCTGTGCTATTCTTATGTTCGAAAAGCTTTTACCTGTCCTGGAGCGCAGCTTTGGCCTTCTCGACGCTTTGCTTCAGCTGCTCAAACGTGGACTGGTGCAGCCGGTAGGGTGGCCACTCGGCGCTGGGCCATGGCTCCTCCTTCAGCGCACTCCTCTTCAATTCCAAAGCCCCCGCGTATGAGCAGCTGCTCTCATACATGGCTACGTCAGCGCTGGCACGAAGAGCTGCCGCACACTTCAAGCGGCGGGAGTGTAATCTATAATGTCGACAAGTATATTACCTACAGTCCTATATTACCTATATTACCTGCTATAGAAATTAGGAATATAACCTACGTAATTTTTGCCTACATTCTCATTTTGTTTTACTTCTTTTAAAATAATGGTCGTATGTATTATACACTTTCAATCTTGAATACTCATTTTTGAACTCATCAATTTTGAAAATTAATACGGTTTTTCTAATGATGCCACACCTCAAAGATATTGTCGTTTTTCTTTATCCAAATCTTTCAAAAATTTTGATTTTTCTGTTTGGTCCAATTTAAAGAAATAATAATCCGAATAACTGGTGTAATATTATTGTTTGGTAGCTTGGGATTTATCGTCAAATCTGAGTAGTTTTTCATCTGATTTTGTTCTCTAGAACCGGAGATTATTAATAGTATTCTGTAGTTAACGCGGACGAAGTTGTGGCTAAAAGCTAGTTTTTTTTTTGATGGTCATTGTTTTATTTTAAAACAACACGGAAATCACTACCCTGAAATCCTGTAATGTTCATGTTGCAATTCACTCGTACACTATAAGTAGCTTCTCGTCCGCGGCACAGGGATATAGTGTAGCCTTCTACGAATTAAGAAATCATTAAAATCGTCTTTGGAACATCAATTTGTGAATGAAGCCGGGGTAAATTTTGGCAGGCTAATTTACTCAGAAATAGTGTAAGTATCCACTATTGAAAGAATTTTTAGAATCGATTTGATAGTTTGTTTGATAGTGTGACAAATACTTCTTTTTCTTGTTAAGAAACCCCAGCTAGTGAAACGGATTCTTAGGTCTACAAATAAAAATACTAAAATATATTACGAGTTCATACAAACGCCGTGTAAGTAATTTCTAGTGTGTCATTGATAATAATAATAATAAAAAAACGGTTTTAGTGTCGGACGTCTTTAGTTCCACTCACGCTTTTGTCTATAAGGAAATTGTCTATAAAATGGTCTTTAAAAAAAGTAAATAAAAAAAAATCATTGTAAGAAAGACGAGTTTCGGTTCACATAAATTGTCATGGATATGTGTCGTTGTTTAAAGGCATGCTTGACCATGCTAAAAAAATATAAAGGGAACGTACACAGTACATTTTATTCTATAAAAAAATGACCCTAATTCGGCTGTCCGAAGATATTGAATTTGAGATTTTATTATAAATGTATATACATCACACTGCACGTATTGTGTTGTCATGTTTTGTTCACATCTTAATATAGGGGCAATTTATGGTTAATACCATGAGTTACATTATTGGATATGATTGTGATTGACTTCATGAATTGAATTAGGTGTGATACTTAGATTTGAATGATTAGGTGAAGTATTGATGATTTAACTAGTTAGGAATATGTTGATGATAGATTTATTTATAAGTAATTAGACGAGATATGAGTTATCATTTTATTGAACTGTTTAGGTTAATGGTTGGTTTATTTGATTGATTAATTGATATTCATCGGTAGACGATTTGATGTTATTTGTTTATTTTATAAAAAAATATTATTTCAATTTATGATGTGAATTGGGTTACTATTTTTAATACAATTATTTTGTAAGTTTAAATCAAGGTTCGTGTATATGTATCTTGGCATGAATGTCATAAATGGCAATGTGCGCACTTTTGCGTCAGTGTCTCTAGTCAAAAAAAGAAGGAGAGAAAACTGCATTTGTCCTTACAAGAACAATTGAAGGGAAAACAATACAGCCGGACATGGTAGAATGCGCCGACACTGAGCCATGCGCACGGGAAAGAGAGTCGATTTTGGGACACACGAAAGAACAATCGGGTTTTGAAGGACAGTCAGTGAGGTCAAGGGTAAATCAAGATTTTAGGAGCTGGTCTTAGCTGTATATCCACGCGAGTACCAGTTTCAGCGAAGCAGCATCAGCAATCCTTGAAGACGTCACGGACGGTTTGCCGTCAGAAAGAAATACTGTTTTATTATAAACCTAGTATTTAATTATTGTTTTTCTTGCACGCAGATTCCCTATAAATAGTTACATTTCAGGCTGATAGTTCATTCGCCTAAATGAGCACTGGCTCCCAGGAGCTGTCCCTAATTCTTAAAGTTTGTTTGTCACGCTTTCACGCAGAAACTACTCAACCGATCATAATGAAACTTTGTACACATATTCTCTAAAGTATTAGGAAGGAACTGAGATACTTTTTAAAAAATGTATTTTTACGGAGGGTAAAAAATCTATTTTAAATGTATTAGGATGCATATATAGGATACTTTTATTAAAAAAAATTTTTTTACAATGTTGAAAAAAATATTTTAGTAGTTATGATTGTTAGTCAAAAAATTTGAAAATCTTGCATCTGCAACGCCATCTATTATTCCAGTAAGCATATATTTAACTAGCTTTTACCCGCGGCTTCGCTTGCATTGAAGCCCTTAAATAGATATCAAAGATCATTACATTCGAATAGAAATGGATCAATGTGATAACTGCTTGGCTGGGATCATCAGTATTTAAAAATCCTACTAATATTATAAATATGAAAGTTTGTATGTTTCTTACTCAATGAAGCTTTAACAGCTGAACTGAATTAGCTGAAACTTTAGAGTAATATAGCTCATACATCAAAATAACGTATAGGCCATAATTTATAAATATACTAATTGCTCTTGACTTTGCTTGTGTAGCTATATAACGAATGCTTTATGCCGATTGGTTATTGGTAACATCAATGATAATCAGAGGTTCAAATTCAATATCAGTTTGGGATCGTAATCGTGATCAGGACCGGGATCAGGATCGAGAGTTCCTTAGATCGTTTTATATTAAAAGAATAGCGCATTACTAAGGGTCCTCCTGTTATGGAGACAATAACGAGGCTGAAATGGTTGACAATGTTATCAATCAATATGAAAGATGAGAAATCCGCTGTATGTCCACGCGGGCAGAGCCACTGATAAAATATGTATATTGTGAACCGAGATCTAGGTCGGTACTAGAATGGGAATCAAAAGCGGAGACACGATTGAAATGGAAAGAAGAAACAACATCGGGACCGTGGTTGACAGCGATCAGTCTATATGAAAGACAAAAGAATTTATTTGATGACTACGTGGGCGGAGCCGCGGGTGAAAGCTAGTATTGAAATAAAATTATTATCCGAAATATTAAATTTCCCCTTTTGCATTTAATCTATTTCGTTGACGTCGTATATAAAAGTACTGGAGGTGAATGTGCAGGTCTGATACGTATCAGAACTGTTCATTGAGGGTTACATGGGGGATCCATGGGGCGACCAATGGTCATCTTTTTATTTTAAAATAGAACGATGATCATTAAAAATGAGGTTCTCTAAACAAGTGAGTCCTATATTTTAGTCAGTAGTTTGAGCTCTTTTACAAAAAACAAAATACATCAGAAATTCTATGTCAGATTTGTGTAACACCTCTGCAAACGTCTACACATTTTTAAATTTTAAAAATATATTGGACCATAAGCTTTTTACGCTGCCCATGTGCGAATTAGAAACTTCAGTTTTTGCGTGCCTAATACACAATATACTGCGTATATTGTGTACTGCATATTCGCACGTACATTATACTTCGTTATTAAAATATGTATAATTAATGTAGGCGGTGACCATCTACTTTCTGATGGTTTCATCAGAGAGTAGAAACAAACAGTCGACTGACTGCTTGTTTCTCGAATATGCTATAAAAAAAAACTCAAACACAAATACAAAATGAGACGCTTAATTTTTTATAAAATATTAATCAAAGCATAGAGATTATAAATACGCACTGGAGGAATAAATAATAATTCGTCTTTTAGTTTCGAGAAAAAAATTTGATTGACAGATCATCCAAGTTTTAGTTTGGGAAATGATAAATGGGAAAATGTTTAACGATATTTTTTGAATATGTAAGCCTTATCGAAAATCACACTTCTTAAAAACCCACATACATTTTAAGAATATATTTCGTATTTAAATGGTTGCTAATAACTAAACATGTCACTATAATTTACGACTCTTCATCTACACTTATGCCATATGTATAGAGTATTCTAGCTTTGGCGTAAGGTAATTTTAGTAAGATTTTTTTGTGATATTTTTGCATTGGGCGCAGATCGTATAAATACGCTTTAATGTGAAAACACCCGTTACGATGTTACAATTAAGCGGTTACGTGACATTGTTTTAATCAAACGGAACTGTGTAATTAAAACAATTTTAATTACACGAAACCGCAAATATTTCAATATATATATAAAACTTTAACGTCAGTTTGTTTAAAATTGCAAATCTTCTACAGGTCTTTACCGATCGTTTTCAATTTTTTAAACTGTCCTGTATGGTTATATCGTCCTATTCAAGCATTTGTCTCTGATTTTACTAGTGTTTGTACTATTGAAACTACCTACAATACAGATTCTAAAAATTCTTTCATTCATAGAAAGCTACATTGTGTCCGAGTAATATAGCCTATATTTCATTTTTACACTAGCGTTTGCCCCGCCTTCGTTCATATGACCGGTAGCGGAAGCCAAATTGAAATCATGGCGGGGAACTGAATCGAGAACCGAAACTAGCCGCCCTATTACGTAAAAGTAGAAATCGATTGCGATTCCGGAATCGATTTGCGAATTGAACTTGTTGAGTATAATAAAATTTTATTCTTATATGCAATTTTGAGCGACTTTAGAGCATTGGATTAAATTAACACTGGATATTTATCGAGGACCGATGACTATACAATAATATGGTATAATTGGACTGATCTGATGATGGAGCCAGAAGGTAGGCACAGAAACTCCATAACGGAATAACATATCCTAGTCGTGTTTGAGCTTGTTAGAGTTGTCTTGAGATGTACTCTCATCATGAGTGATTTTCAGGGTCTGATGATGGAGCCGGAAGATAAGCAGCAGTACTCCATAATCGAACAACGTAGCTTGACCTTATCAAGGCTTAATGAATTTTTAAGTGCATTTGGCCATTAGTAGTTTTCAGAGGCTGATGATGAAGCCAGAACGTAAAGACAAGAACTGCATAATGAGACAACGTATCCTAGACATGTTTGGTCTTGGAGAAATTCTCTTGAGATGTACTTTAATCATGAATGATTTACAGGGTCTGATGATGCAGCTGGAAGGTAGCAGGTAGAGTTTATATGTATTTAAACTCTTTAAACCTATTACAACTCTTCAATTTAGTAACGCTTTATATGATAAAAGATTTTTCAAGACTTCTAATGTGATGTTGAAAATTCACCATTGTATATTTTTATAATTTCAATATATTAAAAGCTTTGTCTGGATGGCGTGAGATCACTGGATATACCCAGTAACAGTGGTATCATCAAAATAAATCTAACAACGTACAACTAATCGAAATCGGTTTATAAGTTCGGTAATTACAAGGGAACAAGGAAGAGACATACATACAGGTCAAATATATCACTCTTTTTTGGACTTCGCCGCAGTCGGATAAAGAATCTGATCGGATTTTCTTATATTAATATCAATACAATTATTGAAATACGTATTTAAGCTCTTTTTGAAGTTATATTTCTTTTGGCGCGTTATGAAAAAATGATGATTGTGAATTTTTGTCGAATTTTTACTATAGAAATTTGTACTACACTTAGTACGAATTTTTACAGTACGAGGTTGATCGCAAGCGGTTCAACAAGCAACTTCAGACCACTAATAAATAACCGATGTTTCAAGCGTCCGAGCTGGAAGAGTATATTAAAATAGTGACGATATTACCAATATCATTACTCCGAACACTAATATGACTGTAACACAGGAGGAATTAACAAGTTCAATAGTGACATCAGTCGGTGCGTTTTGTGTAGCTGAATGAAAAATGGTAGATGGCAACAAATTAACGTTAACTTATTTAAATTTTCACTTGATAATTATTATAATTTCAAATAAGAAGACTAAATTGATATTACACTTTAAATAAGAAAATAAATGTTAATTGATTCCAATGATTGTTAATTTATCATATTTAATTTAAACCTTATCAACCGTATTGACTATTCCACTCCGGTTCTTTCATTATTTTATTGTAGTTAATTATTTGCATGCTATAAAAACATTTTTTAATTCCAAGAAGTTACATATAAGCACGCCGTTTTTAGATTCGACCTTTAAACAAATAGAGGTCGAATGCTTGTATGGAAATATATCGGGTCGTAGTCACTTGGAACCACACAGCTGGAGTATATGCATTTTGAATTCAATTTTACAGGGATATTTAAATCTGAGGAAACGGGTTTATTCATTCTTTCATATGGATGTGTGAAACCATTCCGTATTGAGATGCTTATTTAATTAATTTTATCCTGAATATGCTCAATCGATAACAACATAACTCACTTCAGAGACAGGCGTAACTCAGTAATATGGGCAGTGTAAGTTCGAAACACATTTCCTACCCTGTTCATCGTGGACTGCGCGCACGCTAACGCCGCCGGCGCAGCTGAGTCCGACCGACAATCTACGAACCGTCAGGATATTACCATTGTCATGTTAACTCGACTTTGGTACTACAAATAAAAATAAACTCATCTATGGGGCCGTGTGCGCACGTTCAGTAAGATCCGTTAGATATTAAAAACTTAATCTAGAATAAATTTGAGATTATTATTAAAAATTACCTGGCAAAAAAAGAGTATTATAAAATTTTCGATTATTTAGGAGAGAAATAAATACGGTCATGACCAACTCAAATACTTAGCGAGATGTTTCATTCTGTAAATACTCTATATATATTCATTGTGGTTACGACTGATATCATTTAAAAAACCCTACCCTTATGTATCAAACTAGTTTTACCTGAGAGGAAAACTACCTTCCGGTCGAGTGGTAAAGTGTGAATTCACAAAATATTATGATGTATTTCGAATGTTATATAACGTTATGTGAAAGATATTTTTACATTTAAAATGCCTAATCAGGCACACACCTGACTCTAGGTATCTCGTTGTTTTATGCTAGAGTGATTTTCCTCGTTGATATTAGCGTAAAATTAAAAATTTTATTTATTGAGTACTTGATTACTCTTATTACTAAATAATTTTGTTTTTATGATATAACAAAAACCAATATCAAAACCAATTATGTTTCGTTGCTATTTTCAATATAGCTATTTCAGTATATTTACACTTTCATTTACTATTTTAATTTTTAAGAATAATTATCTGCCTACATCTTCAGCCGCTGGATGATTAAATAATTTCTGTTCTATAGGAGTTTGAGAGTTAGTATACCTTAGATCACCTATAAACCCTTCTGAAATAATTCGTATGAGAATTTTAGCCGTAAACCTCATTTTGGAATAAGAGTAACAAATGATTTCTTGTACTATTTTTGAAACAATTGCTAAATCATATTATTAATATTTTTTAACTGAAGGAACGATATTATGGCTTGCATAATAACTTTGTTTCAAATACTGTCTTGTAAAATTGAGCAAAATATCCTTAAAACTGTGATTCTCCTAAGACCGAATCGTCCCTGTCTGTCCAATTTCTGATGATATCTCAAGGAATTTAAGTGTATTGACCAACAATGTTTTTGTCCGTTGTTTGTTTTTTTTTTACAACATTAGGTATTGTTTCTCATGGCTTCGATAATATTGGTTATAATATTTAAAATTCAGACAAAATGATTCAAAAACTATATTTATTTAGTGGCATCCCAAAAATCTTGACATTTTTAACGCTGCGGTTAATTTGATTTCCTCAACTACATACATCGTATTCAGCGAATAGTATAACAAAATGGACCTTAATGAACTCTGAAGTAAGTTTAGTGTAAATATTTTGATTTATTTTAAAAATATTTAAGTCGATATCATATTTAAATATGCCATGAGAAATATGTATTTAAGTATCATAACATATGTAAAAATATTTGAACGTAAACGTCAAATTAATTTAGGCAAAGATCAGAATTTTGTGTTCTTTACTTATGTATAAAAACAAAAAACCGTTTGTGCATCATTTTAATAACTTTTTTAGTCTATCGGCTTCTTTTACTATAGTAAAACCTGTCGAGCTATATATGGCCTATAGGCCATAAGCTTTGGAAGGTAGAACTTCCGAAATAGATAATCATTAAATTCATAATAATATGTTTAGTCACGTATAAGACCATTCCAGGTCTTTGTATATGTATAAATTATGTGATAAAATTATCATCTTTTTAATATTGTCATATGTGTTCACTCGTAACGACTATATAAGACCAAAAACCAGTTCATACTATATTAAACCAAAAAAGTAGGTATGAGTGATAATTCGATAGAAATATTTCAAATTAAACGTTTACAACGATCTAGGCAGCGATGGAAATGAGTGGCCCTGGAAAAAAAAGATAAAAAAAAAATATTTTCATAACTTTTTGAAACCAACTAATTAAATATGTACCTGGGACTAAACGATCAAAAATTAAAAACAAATATTTGCTTAAATAAGATATATTCGAAATATAGGATATATAATTAGGATATGTCTTGAGTATTTCATATACATAATAAGATATATAATGATTAGCATACATTACGTAATTGGTCGAAATATAGACGGAATAATGTTAATTGCTGGTTCATATTGTATCTTTTCGAATATAATTGTGAAATCGTTTGACTTCTACAGATGTAAGAATACCATTATTGGGTTTCTTTACATTAAGAAATTAAACATTCATTGCATATCTTTATACACTTTACCTTTTTCACTAATTTAAAGGTATATGATACGACGTCACTTTCAAAAATTTCATTTAGAGTGGCTAATGTAACTTGACATCAAGGAAAAATTTATTTTATAACTTGTACATCATTTGTTTATTATTATTTATAACAGTATAGTAAATTATATCATAAGTAACCAGATAGTCTCATTTACCTTATAAATTTAATCGTCAACCAATTAGATTAGGGAGTTTCGGATACGAAAACCTTCACACATCGTTTTTGTATCATTCAAATTGTATTATATCAAAAATGTAAAGTTGAGTGTCAAAATTTTAATTATGAAACTTATTTGACTGAACAATCCGATAATTCAAAAGGCAAACATTGACGGAGCGATTAAAATTTAAGCAGAGGACAAAGTTTAGTGTTGCAAGCATGCCGATGCATATCATCTTAATTAAAAAGTTACATCGCCTCAGGTCTGTGACTCTCAACAGTCGAGCACGTGTCGAATAATTATAATAGAGGGTTCTTTAGCATATTCAATTTTTTTTCATAGAACGTTGTATGCCGCAGTCAGGTTTATTATAAAATTAGCAGATACCGTCGTTCCGTCGTGAGAAAATTTTTACGAAAAGCGCCACTAACTATTTATTAATAATAATAATAATAGCGAAAATTTTAATGATGATTTAATAGCGACAATTAAAAAGTTTACAAAGTCGTTATTAATAAAGACGTCTGGAGTATGAAAATTGATAGAAATCACAATATTTTTTTGCTTCGTCTAAAGAGAGTCATCTAATGCAAGTCAGTTCATGGAGGAAGTTTAAATTAATTTTCATATTTTTCGAAGTTTGTTATACCAGCTTCATGAATATTGTCGCTGGGCGTGCGTAACCGTGGATGAGCAGTTTGTAAATTCCGCTTATCTACTTTTGTACGATTTGACAGGAGGTAAAAAAAAAAATACCCTAATAATTTAACTACATTTTACGGACCGAACTTAACAGCAACTTTCTTATGACTTACTTTACAAGAAAGCAACATAAATCGTTTCATAACTTATTTAGATTCCGTCTAATCACAAAGTCAAAAACTTGCGCAATTTTGTAGCAACAATTAATAAAATTAAAAAATCAATAAAATATTAACAGATACGCCGAATTGAAATAAAATAACTTAATAACTTGAACACGACGAAAGAACAAAAATAACTTAATAATTGTGTTTAGCTTCTTAGAAAAAAAAAAACTTATCTGAAACAATTATTTTTACTACTTATTCGTAATTAAATTATAAATAAATCTCTTTTCATTCTTAGGTTCTAGAGGTGAGACTGGAAAATATTGTATTTTAATTTCTCATGATAATATAATATTTTCTAAACTCCAGATATCAACTACTTATTGGTTAGTTATATCTTTGCAATGTTAAATCAAAATTATGGTACTAAAATTTAAAATAAGATAAAACATGTAATTAGGAATTAATTAGCAGTTTCGTACACTCTCCTAAAATTGCATCATATGAAGTTCATTCTTGTTTAGTTTTTGACGCACCTAACGCCTTGTTACAGACTCGATGTCAAAACCACGTTCCTTATTGGCTAACTCGAAAAGCGTCAAATCTACTACAAGCCAATCCGGGTTAGGAATTCATTGGCGCGTCATTTCAATTTTGCGCGTTTTGCTGTTACGTGGTATTAACAACTGCTTTTCCGCGGTGTTGCATGCGCATCGACGATATGACGAATTCATATTCAAGTGTATATTCATTGGATATTATTTTGATATATAAATTTATATATTCCCCGGAAATTATGTATAAAATACAGAGGACCATTCATTAAAAAAATGATAATCGAAATAATAATTAGAAAAAAAGTTGTACTAATTATTATTTCGATTATTATTATAAAAGTAAAAATAGTTTGTAGTAATCTACAAACTATTTTTAGAATATCTAACGCAAGTATTACAAATCGAACCGGTAGTTCTTGAAATTAGCGCCTTGAACATACAAACCAACTATTCTATTTTGTAGTATATTGTATAGAAGAAAGATAACTTATAAATATATTCTCTACAATAAATTAGTTTCACTTTTTGTATCAATACATATTTCTACTCAAATATTTGTACATTATTAAATAAACAAAGGGAGGGAAGTGAAGTTCCAAAAGCATTCAGATAGATATTTTATAAAAACAAATTGTTACTATGAAAGCTCATAGTTTACTGTGAAATCTTGAAGATGCCTATTCTTATGTATCTTAAAATAATCCTAAATAATCTTACTACCGAGTCATGAAAATGAATACCTCATATCTGATATTCGCTTGCGTTTGGTTCGCTTCGATATGTCTTGGATGTCGGCCGTGGTGAAGTCTTGTCGTGGTATCACATTTCAGTGATACCACATACGCACGAAACACCGATTATTGATGTTACCACTCGAACGACAACAAAACACGGAACCACCAAGTACACATTATCTTGCAGATGACGTGTTGATTACTTTCGCTTACACCACATTTCGATTAAATTCATATATGTACGGAACTCATCGACGGTTTCAAAGGTACTTATAGGTATTCTTTTTATTATATTCTGGCTACAAGTGAACCGCCGTAGGATAATCGTGCGTTCCGTAACAGTACAGGAGCGCGCCTGCGCTGTACGACCGCTAGCTCTAACCAAATTGATCGCATCCGGCATAAAGGAAATGTGTCATGTAACCAATTTATGCTGACTGCTCGATTTGACCACGGACGTGGATTGATACTTGAAGTCACGTTTATGCAGTCCACTTCTGGCTACCGTTGACGCTCCCTCGAAGGAGTTGCTCATTTTGTGCTCTACCCGTTCTGCTAAATATATTGTTGGGACTTGTGAGATATCTAAAATTAGAAGTAGTTCGTGGCTCTATTATAACAGTCCTCTATTCCTTTAAAATATACTTAAACAAACAATTTATTTTTAGGAATTATATGAAATATTGTCCCTTAATTAAAATAAACTTCAACAAACATTCGATGTATTTCGTAATATGAGTCTCAAGAATTAGAAAGGAAGATCTTTCCATTTTTAGGACTGATGTAGTATCGACAATCCATCTGTACTTATGAACTTGGTTGTGCATTAATTTTATTTCATTATAAATTTACAATATACAGGACAATAAACAAAATATGGCCATGCGCGCGCAAACTGCTCGTGTCCCAAACAGATAATGTCAATCTATATAGTGAAATAATAGAAATTTCGAGTAATAGAAATTCATGCATTTTTTATAATTTCATATTGTACTTGTATGTATTTCATTAATATGATTAAATTTCGTTCTCCTTTCACGCTTTTATAAAAGCCTGTGCGTTAATTTTAAAACATCACATTTAGACATAGATACATTTCAATGGTACACGTGGAATGTACAATTCTGTGAGTAAGGTAAATTACATACGGGCATAGCATAAGTAATTATAATTAATAATTTAAATCATCATTTAAAACCTAAAAATGAAGCCTACAGCTTGTAAGTAAACAGTCTTGCCTATCTACCTCGCTCTAACACATACGTATACTATCCTTTTTCTCTTTTGCATTTCTGATTTTTCATGAATACCCTAATTCATCGGTTTCTAATGTGTAGATTTTTATCAAAATATCCTTGGAAAAACCGAAACGTTCTTTTAGACATTTACGTAGCCTTATACTTAATTATTTAAGAACTTTAAATGTAGTACCTTACATTTTTATATATACCAACAAATTATTACGTGATCATAAAAAAAAAAATATCAACTATTACAATTCCGCACCCGAAGCTAATCGGCTTTATAGATAGGTTCCGTCGTCAACGACGATCGCGCTTGGACAAAATTATACGATACGACAGGAGTCATCAATCGTCGCAAGGTGAATGGCAAAGTCCATGCGCCCGCGGCCGCCGCTATCGCCGAGCGGCCGGCGCGGGCGGATACAGTTTTTGCCGAGTATAATAAGGTAATACGCCGGCTTCCTGCGGCGAAGCGCTCGGTGCCGGCTCCTCCCGGACGGCGTTTCGTATTCGACAAGTCGTCTCCGATTTTCGACGACCGCCAGTCCGCAAACTCTCGATCTGTACGGTACTCCACGTACTATTTTTTTCTAACAAGATCGAGTAATAAAACAATTTAACGGAACAAATTCTTAAGATTCGGCGCTGCATGTGGGAAAAAACATCACGAAGTTATGTTGCCGTGTCCGCAGAAGGGCTAAAGTAACCGATGTAGAACATAGAATCAGTAAATCGAAATGGTGATTAGCGTGCCGCATCGCTCGTAGAACTGATAATCGAGAAAGAATGTTGCTCGATTGGTGGCCACGGACTGGTCGTCGCTGCGTGGGGCGGCCTTCCACTGGATTGACGATCTGGCCAGGGTCGCTAGCCTGTGTTGGCTAATAGTGATAAAGGATTGTAAGTCGTAGAAATATATATAATAAAAAAAAATGTGTCGGAAACACGACGTGAAGTATAGCTTCTTTGCCAAAATATGCACAAATAGAGTTTAAGTTTAAAAAATATGAAAAGGAAAGTAAATTATTGCATTACCAAATCATGGTTATAAGATTTTTGTCATGACCAACTTATTATAAACGAGAACCGAATTAAGAACACACTTTAATTACTAATCCTGGACAATGTTTGCTGGTTGTTTTTATCGTGATGATATCTCGTACATTCCGCCTCTGTCACACGCACGTAACCTTCTTTCTCCTCGTGGGCAGGAGAAAATAAATTTTTGTCGTTATTCTCTAGTTGAGATGAATTAATGCCACTATCCAAAGGCATATCCATTGTCAGCTGCAATGAAATGAGTTATAGGCATTGAGAGCGATTTTAGTAAGAATTATTGCATAAAAGATTGCAGTAATGCTTAGCCAAATTATAATTATAAATTTGCCATCGACTTGTGATGCACCAATATAGTGGCGACAGTTTCGCCACTATATTCTATTTGTTGCATGTGTATTACATGCTTTCTTGATTCTTACAATGAATAATAACTGCGTATATTTGAAATAGTCGCGATCAGCTGTGTGAACACGTGAAACGCGAGGGCCCGCTGGGCCGAGCCGAGCGGACCCGACTGTGTCACCCAACCGTGTCGCTCGAGCGCTTCACTGTGACGTCATAACACGAAATCACTAACGTGCCTAAGGCAGTTTGGCGAAACCTATAACCAGTAATAGAGGTACAATGATAAAAAATAACGTACAGAATATCAATATACCAGTCTTTTAGATTTTATGACGCACTCAAAACCACATCACTGTAAATTCATCCAGGCGATAGTTTGATTGCGGCCTAGTCTGAATACGATGGGATTTATAATACCGTCTCATATCGATCATCGATCATCATCGATCCTGATATTGGTCCGTATGTAAGCAAAAGAAACAAAAATTAAAAAGGGAAATAGATGACCGGGCAAAGAAATTTAATACATAAATAACGGATTTTCTGTGCATACTAAGTCAATTTAAAAATCCAAATATGTTTCAACCAGCCTAATAATGCTACAGATAAATCTACAAGTAGATAAAACAAGCCGAGTATGAGTAGCGTTTGTGTTCCGAGGGCTCCAGATAATACGTTTGTGGTATGTGATTACATGTTTTTGAAGTAAAAACTGCCTTAGCGCCGTTGTGATTTGAAACTCGATGAAACGAAAAAGCGACAGTAAAAGGAGACAAATATATACATCTATAGGATCTAGCGTGCGAGAGAATGAGATAGAATATATGATGAAATAGAATACCAGCAAGAGAGGAAATAAATATGAGATGAGATACAATGCCAGCTAAAGAGATATTTGTGTTCTTGTATGTGCCTGTCTATTTCATTTGCTGAAATTGAAAACAGTAAGTCTAAATAATAAAATCTAAAAATAATTTTTAAACTCGAGATCGATACTGAAATAAACATACCCTACAATCCTTCCACGCCTCATACCGCATTCGTCTTATTCTCTCGCAATTTAATTCTCTGAAGGTTTCACTTCTAACGTGTGAACTGCACACATGTTTCGAATTTAATTTTTGCATTTATTTCAGAATTATACGCGCAAGTGCTGTAAATAACGTTACATGTTTGTTTCCAACGAAATGTGACCATTTTTATTTACTCAATTAAGTTACTTTTTATTTACTCAATTAAGTCAAAATTATTGAGACGTACTACATTTCCATTTTTCAGTAATCACAAGAGTAACGAAAGCATTAAAGACTAGCTGGCCCTGCAGACGTTGTTTTACACCTTCTTGTAGGTGACTTGCGTGTATAGTTAATGCCCGCAGCTGCACCAGAATGAAAATAGAATTTATTTTTTTCTTTTGTATTAATCGATGTCAATTTCAATCCCGGTTCTATTTTCGATTCCCATCCCAGTGACAATTTTTGATTCTGATTCCACATCCACACTCGACCATAGCCGCGTTCTCAATTTTGGCCCCGGTCTCGCTTTCGATTTTGCACCCCGTCCCGCTTTAAATTCCGATTCCGCTACCAAACACTACTGTGACTTAAACGGAATCGGGGGTAAATACCAAAAAATATAAACAACATTATGTAAGAATAGTATAGCTTCCTATGAGTAAATGAATTTTTTCAATAATACACATACAAGGTCAAAGTCGGAGACAGACCCTAAAAGATATAATACACGAAACATTAAACATCCCGGTCACACTTTAAGTTTTGATTTTATCTCTACACTTGCTTTCGACCCCAGCCCCATTCTCAGTTTCAGTCCAGGTCCCACTTTCGATTCTAATTCTGGTTCCTTTCTCGATTTTACTCCCAGTCCAGCTTTCAATCTGATTCCGCTACTCGTCCCAGTTCCACTTGAACACAGCCGGGGCAAACTCTAATACTAAAATAAGATATGTTATATTACTCGGGAATAGAATAGCTTTCTATGAATTACAGTATTATTGAAATCGTTTTAGGAATGTAAATTCATGGATGAAGCCAAGGGTAAATGTTAGCAGTCTAATTTACCAAAAATAGGGCAAATGTACATTAACGAAAGAAGTTTTAGAATCGATTCATTAGGTCGAATCAATAGTACAAACACACTGATTAAACCGGGGGTAGATGCTAGTTTTTTTTTATTAGAAACCTTCCTCGGAGTGCTTACAAAATTTCACGAAAATTTCGCCATAATCAGATTAATGGATTAGGAATGCATAGAGGACAAACATGCTCACATTGAATTTTATTTAAATATGTAGCCGTCTCCTGCGGCTACTCCCTTGTGAACATAGCACGGTTTCCTACATTTTTTGTATCAACTGACGGCGCCGGATCCATCATAACTCCGATCCCGCTCTTTGTTATTGATTTCATCTTGATCTAAGTGTTTCTATCAGATCTCTATTCTGATATCACTTGTAATTCAATTCTAATAAATTATCCTATTTTTAATGTTTTTTTCAAAAGGAACCCTAAAAAATATCGCGATGAAAAGTATCATAAGTGTAGTATCAAAAGTAAAAGCTTCTTTACCTTCCAGTGAAAGTGGCATCGTGATCTGTTCAGTCCTTCCGAAGATACCGTGGACAAACAGATAGACAGACAGATAGAAAGGGTTATTTTCTTTCATACAAGCCTTGTCCTGACAATAACGAACGCAACAAAAACGATTGTCCAATTTGGTGCAGTCTGTTGTTTTTAACACTCCTTACGCCCTGGTGGATGTGATTGTCTATATTTTCCTGAGAATGTGCTTGGTTGGCATGAAAGGTACGTAGAAAATTAACATTATAACGATTAGCGGACTAAGATAATTATGAAATATAACACTTGCTTAGGTGTTAGATATCTGTTAATCCTCTCGAATTCAATTCTTTGTATAGAGATTCGTAGTGGAGAGGCAATTTCGAAAACAAAAACCAGTTTTAAAAACAAGCTGCTGATTTGGATTCAGCCCCTCAATCAACCTCATGAATAGCTTTTAGTTGCTATGGTCCAAAACCATGTATACTTGTGTAATCAATCCAGTATTTTTATAAACATGTTAAATGAAGTTGACAACTTAGACCACTCAAAAAAAGTGCGTGCGTACGAAGTATACATGTCAGAAGTGAAACTTCTTTGGCAAACTAATTTTTAAGTCTTGTTTATATTTATACAAATCTAAAACTTTAGATTTCCGAGAATTAGAGGAAGGGAAAAGAAAGATATATTCAGGGAAAACATGTGTCAAGTCTGTGCCGTTCTTCGTCGAAGAGTTCCACCGAGCTTAGAAACCAGCGCCGCTACACTGTTTTCGTCCACGGTCAGTCGAGCGATGATAAGCAGCGCCCGTACGCTAAGTCTCAAGTCTGTGCCGTTTTCGCTGAAGAGTTCCACCGTGCACGGGAATCAGCACCGCTGAACCGTTTTCTCGTCCACGGTCAGTCGAGCGAGATAAGCAGCGCCCGTACAAGCTCAGCCCTGTGCCGTTCTGTTCGAAGAGTTCCACCGAGCTTAGAAACCAGCGCCGCTACACCGTTTTCTCGTCCACGGTCAGTCGAGCGATGATAAGCAGCGCCCGTACGCCAAGTCTCAAGTCTGTGCCGTTCTTCGTTGAAGAGTTCCACCGAGCGGAAACCAGCGCCGCTACACCGTTTTCTCGTCCACGGTAAGTCGAGCGATGATAAGCAGCGCCCGTACTCCGTCTCAAGTCTGTGCTGTTCTTCGTTGAAGAGTTCCACCGAGCTTAGAAACCAGCGCCGCTGCACTGTTTTCTCGTCCACGGTCAGTCGAGCGATGATAAGCAGCGCCCGTACGCCAAGTCTCTGTCTGTGCTGTTCTTCGTTGAAGAGTTCCACCGAGCGGAAACCAGCGCCGCTGACCGTTTCTCGTCCACGGTCAGTCGAGCGATGATAAGCAGCGCCCGTACGCTAAGTCTCAAGTCTGTGCCGTTTTTCGTTGAAGAGTTCCACCGTGCACGGGAATCAGCACCGCTGAACCGTTTTCTCGTCCACGGTCAGTCGAGCGAGAATAAGCAGCGCCCGTACGCTAAGTCTCAAGTCTGTGCCGTTCTTCGTTGAAGAGTTCCACCGAGCTTAGAAACCAGCGCCGCTACACCGTTTTCTCGTCCACGGTCAGTCGAGCGATGATAAGCAGCGCCCGTACGCCAAGTCTCAAGTCTGTGCCGTTCTTCGTTGAAGAGTTCCACCGAGCTTAGAAACCAGCGCCGCTACACCGTTTTCTCGTCCACGGTCAGTCGAGCGATGATAAGCAGCGCCCGTACGCCAAGTCTCAAGTCTGTGCCGTTCTTCGTTGAAGAGTTCCACCGAGCTTAGAAACCAGCGCCGCTACACCGTTTTCTCGTCCACGGTAAGTCGAGCGATGATAAGCAGCGCTTATCAATATTTTGAATATTATTATTACTTCAGTTTTATTACCAAAGGAATATTGTCTAGATAAAAATGTTTTTGAAGACTTGCATATATGTCTTGAAAATTCGGTCACTTAAAGACTTTATTTAACCTCAGCAATTATTCAGTGTTTCGTACGTATAAAATTACATTACATAGCTAGATTGGACCCTCAAAACAAAACATTAACTAAAGGGTAAAAATTTACGAAACATATTATATTTGAAGGCCAATAATCCCATTAATATTATAAACGCAAAAGTTTGTAAGTTTGATGTTTGTTACTCAATCACACTAGCGGCTGAACAGAATTTGAATCTGTGCAATAATATAGTTTTATATCGAAATAACTTATTGACTTTTGTTCGCAACTTTGCTTGCGTGATCGTATAACGAAGTCTTTACGTATGCCGATTGGTTATTGCTGATAAAAATGTTCAACATAGATTTAAGTTCGATATCGGTTTGGTATCGGAATCGCGAGCAGTATATAAGGATATGCATTTCTCTGGTATAGAATCGACAATGAGACCGAGATCGGAATCATGGTTGATGACGTCATCCATCGATATAAAAGATGATAGGATTCTTTATATGATCACGCGGGTAGAGCTGCGGGTGAATTATGTGTATTTTGAAAAGGAACAAAATCTAGTTCGGGACTAGACTGAAATTAAAAGTAAAACTAATATCAAGATCATGGTTAACAGAATTATCCGTCGATACAAATGATGAAAGATTTGATGTCCACGCGAGTGGAGGCACAGGCAAAAGCTAGTCTACTACATATTTCATAATAACAGTAATATAAACAATGTTAAATACATTAGGTAATAATTTAATATTCCTGTTATTTGTTACGAATTATTATTGTAAAGTTTATTATATAAAACTGAAATATAATCGCAAAAATCTAAATATTTTAATATTATAACAATAACGGGTGTTAAATAATCAAAATATACTGTTATATGATATAATAAACTTGTTCTGATCGCGCACGCGCCGCTATCGAAACTGACCAATGATTCTCAATCTGTCCCAACTACAGCTTTTTATTCTTTCGTAGAAATAATATAAATAAAGCAAAATATGTTTATTTATCTGTTTTTTCTCCTTTCGTTTGCAAAATGCGACAGGTCTAAAAATATTGGGAATTGTGTAATGATGTTTATAACTTTATATAATTATATTTGTTTTTTTTTTATCATTTCATAAAGTTAGCGCAAACTAGTAAAATTCCTCTTATTTACGCCAATTTGATACAAGAATTTTGAAAAAAAAATTAATTTTGTACAGCTGTTTTAATGTGCATTTCATTTTTTTTTAATCTAATATTTCTTAATTAATCGTGATTATAAGCAAGCAACAAAAACAAAAGCAAATTGTTAAACTTGCTTTCAATATGCTATTAATATAATGACTCTAGATCCACCTAAAAATTATAAATAAAAGTTTGTTTTATTTAATATATCTATTAAAGTTTAAGAATCTTTGTTGCTATTCAAGTTGTAATAGTTTAGCTATTCACCTATAGATATCGCTAATTAAGGAAAATAAATAAAGAGATTTTGTGTACGATGTTGTACGAGATGTGGAGTCTATTAATTAAGTGCTGATTTTTATGGTGATTAGTAAATCGATATAAAAGTTTATCGATCTCATAGATACAAACACCCATTTTTATATAAACAAATTATTTAAAAATGGGTTTTCATGCTATATCATATCATGCAGTATCGTGTATGTTTAAACCATTCACCCTTATTACAGAAAGACGGATAGACAGACTAACGGGCAGTCAGCGAAAAACTTAATAGTAGGATCCTGTTGACACATTTTAGAAACGGAACTTTTAAAATTGTACAATATAAAATACAATTTATCCAAAACAAAAATAAATCCTGTACTCAATTCAACAAATTACAAAGCCCTTTATTAGAAATTGTACGAGTACAGCGATGAGCAAGCGCTAGTGTAATTATTATTAAAATGTGAAATATTTTCCCATACGAAAAACATTTTTAAAATCAAATAGAAATTTTAAAGGTTGAGTATTAGAATTAAATAGTGTTTCTTTTTTTTAACAGATGGCGCCACAGTCTCCTTAAAACGTATGGGTCTTATGAGTGAATATGGCCCTAGTCCGGTCCACAGTACTCTACTCGATACACGCAAATAACTTATACATTTTATTTTTTGAAAGACTGGCCTTTTTAGTTAAAGTAACCAGTCTTATATACATATTAAGTGGGTCGTTACGTCATTTACAAGAAACTTAACGAAACCAGTGACTTGTCGGCGTCACCTGTTTAAAACTAGTGATTTTTGTAACTAGCTATTTCATGCAGCTACTGTGATTGTTTGCATAAATACGTCCACCAACTATACAATTACACACGAAACGAAAATAAATTAAATCACTGTTTTGTGTTTGTAGCTATACAGTTAAATCAATAAATTAACTTTCCTTCATACTTTATTCAGGCTTAGCACCGATTGCATTAAATATATTTGTGATTGATTAGTATTTACTATGAAATTATGATTTTAATAAAATTATTAATGAAGGCGCATTGAAAAGTTAATTTGATTGTATATACAATGATTATTAATATTAACGAATTGAAGCGATATATCGCGTATATGTATATCGATTTATATCGCTCACTACTAGTTCGGTGTGATGCTGCGTGATATGGCATCACGCGTTTGAGAATAACGCATTTTCAAAAATCACTACTTTTATGTTGACTCGAAACTAGTGATTCAGTTACATATCGCGTCACAGGTTATTGTAACTAGTGACGTGAAATAACACCCACGTCTAATATGTATTTGAACTGTAATGAAGTATACAAATGTGCACTTGAAACTCTGCAAAATTGATCCTATATCCTATTTTTTTTAAACTAATGTACCTCAAAAGGAAAAAACGATGCCTAATGAACTCATTGGAAAAACAAATATGCATTAAACTTAATACCAAGCTTTACGAATTAGAATAATATGTCATTAGAAAATAAGATTCTTTCTATTATAAAATATGCAATCTTACAGCGTTAATTACATCACAGTAAAATACTTTACATGTCATAACGTTTTAAATAAAGTATTCCTACTGTTCACTAACATGATAATATTATTTAGTTTTATATATAGTTACAACGTCACACTCTCAACTATATTAAAATGTACCTATGTGCTAGTTAGCAGACAGTTGTATCTTATTGACACTATGTTTAAATTACGTATTACATTATTTAAAACATTAAAATCATTTATTTATTGCGTACGTAATAACGTAATCGAGCACACCCTATATTAGGTTAAACAATTTTAACCTACTTCAGATGACACACCTTAAAATTAATTAGCTCAACTTTTTTAATATGTTATGTTTCTAATTAGAAATGGCTAACAAGTTATCAATGCTATTTTATTTGTTTAATTGCATT
>BGZK01002963.1:0-35846 GCA_005406025.1 Eumeta japonica | reverse complement strand
TGAAATGAGCAGCCGATATTCATTAGATGATAATGAAACATTGAATATGTTTTTACAGAGACTTATTCAACTACTGATTATACACTGAGAATATAACCTGGGCTGACTTTTCTAAAGACCTGACCCCACTTGGATAACCTCTGAAAGCAAAGGATACAACTTGGACAGATGCTCACAGAGATGGTGTACACGATTCCCACATATATAACTGATGAAATGGAAGAAAAAGAACAAAGCGCGTATCAAACAGATAAAACATCAATATACTCGTATACAGAGTCGCCTGAAACAACTACGAGCTTACATTCTGGTTCTACAGAATTCGATTTGTTTTCTTCGACTGAAACAATAACTAAAAATATTAACCATTCAGAAACGGTGCTTCCTCAAATATCAATAAATTGTACCACAAAGTGTTACATTAGTACTTTGATTAAAAAATTTAACATTTCAAACTGCTCTATTTCTAAAAAAATTGTTATCAGAAGGGAAAAATGCTTACAAGATCAGACGCGGGACCCCAAAAATGAAAGAAGGAACCAAACGGAAACCAATAGCACTACAAAAGTAATAGACATAGCTTATCGCAATAAAAACGATAGAATCGAATACAAATTGTCGACAGTGACAAAAAAGAAACTATTAAAACTTTGTTGGGAGACTATGTTTGGACAGGAGCTTGTAAAACTGACGATGATGGATTTAGTAAGATTTTTAGAATAATTCTATGATCAATTCTGATTTTCCATTAAAAGAATAACCTAACAAACGTTTTTTGCAGGTATTCGTCATACTCGGTACCTTATTTATGGATTTTTTTCGGGCTTTGTTTGTCCGATACATGAACAAATGCTGGTGCTGGGATTTAGAGAAAAGATTTCCTGAATATGGAGATTTTAAGATAGCTGAAAATATTCTACATTTAATCAATAATCAAGGGATGGTTTGGATGGGAATGTTCTTTTCGCCGGGTCTCGTTGTACTCAATGTTTTCAAACTTATTATAATGATGTACCTAAGATCTTGGACCGTCATGACATGTAATGTGCCCCATGAAGTAGTTTTTAGAGTTTCAAAAAGCAACAATTTTTATTTGGGACTTTAGTTAACAATGCTTTTTTTATGCGTCTTGCCAGTGGGTTATTCAATTGTTTGGGTAAAACCATCGTGGCATTGTGGACCTTTCTCTGAATATGATAAAATATACTATATTGTAACGAATAAAATTTATGAAATTCTCCCATCTTCTTTAAATTTTACGCTAGAATACATAGCGTCACCGGCGATAGTCATCCCTTTACTTGTGCTTCTGATATTAATAATTTATTATTTGACATCTTTGACGAATTCATTAAGAGAAGCTAATAACGATTTAAAAGTAAGACTATTAACAATAATCCAGTTTTTAAGTAGGATTGATTCCCAATGTGATACATTATATTTTTTTCACAGATACAACTAAGACGTGAAAGAACCGAAGAAAGGAGAAAAGTGTTCCAAATTGCAGATACGAGGCGTCGGGTGGGCTCGGCAGAAATGGACACCACGCCCTTCGCAAGATGGAAAAAGGCTTTACCATCATTGACATTGAGCAAGTCGATAGATTCTGACGATCGTAAACCTAATTCGACTCAAGATGGCGGTGAAAAGAAAACGAAAAAAGGAAAATAGGTTTTTATTTTTAAAATATTTTCATAATGTGTTATTAAATCATTCCATAGATGCGATGAAATTTTATTGAACTAAATTGTTTTAGGAGGAATTTTGGAAAAAATTGTAAATATGGCTTTGGACAAAAATTCGGGAACTGAGTCCGACTTAAATATCCAAGTATCTTATCTCCGAATGCTGATGATGAAACGGACACAGAATATCACGAAGCTTTGCCTAGAGAAATTTTAGAAATTAAAGATATAGGGATTACAAAAGACAACCAACAGATAAAAAACAAATCAAAGTTCGAGTTCAAACAAGAAAAAAGTAAATTAAAAGAAACAATAAAGTTGCATGAGAAGAGTGAGTCTAGTACATTTTCAAACGAAGATAAAGCTCTGGCATATCGAGTAAAGAAAGAAATCATGAAAAGGTCACCTACAAAATATAAGTTCGTTTCCGAAATAATGACTGAGGAAATAGATGAAATGCGATATTGCGAACAAAAAGAGAGTCCAAATAAAATGCTTAGTAAAAAACAAATTTCAGATCCTAGCGCTCACACAAATCAATCCGATTCCATCGGATCTGTTATACCACTTATAACTATCAGTGCGACAGAAAGTGACGATGAAATATTACAAACCAAAATTAAAAAGGCGAAGGGGAAATTAGAAATGACTAAAGCTCTTTACGAAAAAAAATATGAAACAACACAATCGCCTGCGAAAAATCATCAGAAAGGTCATTCAGAATTGAAACTACGCAGGCAAAGCAGTGTAGACAGCATAAACGAGCAGAAGCCTTCTAAAACAAAGAAAGCAGAAGAAGGGCCCAAATACCAATATTCATTGTAAATAAGCTACATTCTAACTTGCTTGATAGAAGCTTTTTTTATTCTCAATTAAGTAAATGTATCAATGCTTTTATATTTGCCTTATTAAAACGTTTAAATTTCTCAAGTAGTGTACATAAATGTTTCGCTGTCATGGAGGTGTTTAGTCCGTCCGTTCTCCGTCCTTCAAACTAGTATTTTTTCTACAACTGCATCCGCTAGATACTGTTATATAAAGCCTTTGTAGAAATTATAGTTTCTATAGATTAGAGAAGTTATAGCATCAATAAAACTTATATGTGTTTCTAAAAGACAGCCCAATAACAATAATATTATGAGCAAACGAAGGTTCCATGTTCCGTGGAAGAAAAAAATTACCTCATTAGTGTATGAGGTTAGATCTTGTATATTTTTTATCTACAAATTATGTTTAGCATAATTAATGGTTTATTACAATTTGAAAATAATTTCAATTGGTATTAAATGACGTTTTAGGGAGTTCCCTAATTTGAGATAAATGTATGTTTATCGAGCCCATTTGTTATAATAAAATGGCAATTATTGAATAGCATATTAACGAAGGGCAAATACAAGCACCCGAAACTAACGAGCTTGTCGGTGATGCAAAGAAGGATGGTATGCAAAGTTTATACTACGTGGGAGTTCTATGGCCCATAATGAAAGAACAGAAGTTAAAGGAGATTTTGAAAAAATAACTTTTACCTAAAAGCAATTTACTACTTGGTACCATTTCATTATGTAGGTACCTACTGATATAGCGCAAATTTCATATTTTTTAAAGATGTCCAGGCAATAAGCGAGAGTTACCTAAACGTGTTTGATATTGGTTTTTACTAAGTAGATTTGTATTAAAATTGTTTTATGTATAAATAGAAGACTGATCCTTTAAAGTGTGAGTCGTATTCAGTCGGTTTTGTTGATGTGGCTCATCTGTTTCTGGATGCACACTCTGTGACAAAATTGTTTTATTCTTCGTTTAGTTAAAACGCCATAATTGATTTAAGCTCGGTGTTTTATGCTTTGTATTAATATAGTTATTATATTCGTACTATAAATTAGGTACTGATAAATTAAAATGTTTTATTTATAATAAGCTGTGTTTAACATTCAATGAACTATTTATGATAATTAATTTATTTTAGTGAATAAATTATAAAAAACACTTTTAAAGTTTAAAAAACTAACTAATGATAGATGCAATTAATGATTTAGTGTCGATTCTCGATTATAGTTTCAAAAAAACGAATGTAAGTAACATACATTTTGAAAAAAATGTAAAATATTAAATAGCTAGTTAACAAAGGCAAATGTGCAAAGTATCTTATCGAAACGGGATGTGAGCGGGGCGCCTGGGCGGGCGCGCGCTGTGCGCGGCCACACTCGTGCGCGGACCGCGGCTGCCGACGCACGATGGGGCCGCGCGTGCTCGCCCTCGCTCTGGCCGTGCTGCTGACGCCCGCCGCCGCCGAGATCCTCACGCCGCCCTACTTCAATCTGGCGCTGGGCAAACCCATCACGGCCACGGCCACCTGCGGTGACGAGGGCTCCGAGCTGTATTGCAAGCTCGCCGGTGCTAACGCCGACCAAGACGAACACGTCATTCAGGGACAGGTATTTCCACGATCAAATAACTTTAAGGGCAAAATTATATGCATCACGTTAAGATTTTGCGTTGTGCTCTAGTGATCGTCGTCATTTTTAATAAGGAACGCACGCTATTAGCCACATTCTTTTTATATTTACCACCCTAATAATACCGTTGCAATATTGTATAATTATATATTAGCTATATATTATATAATTATTTTTGTAGAGTGTTATACTAATTATATTATTTGTTTATTGTTCCTTATATTGGAATAGGAACGGAGCTTAAATGAAACTTTGTAAGGACACTAAACTAAACCAAGGTAGGCTTGTTGAAACAAATTTATTGTAGATGCTATCAACAACCAATTCTGGAAAAGTATTAAGTTTTTAAATAAATAATTATTTCGAGGTATGATTACGCTTTCAGTTTCCTATAAGCTCCGGTGACCACTACTTCTACCTACATAGGTAGTTTAAATAAGAGAAACTTAAAACTTAGGCTTAAGCTCGTGCGCGATAATAGTTAAGGAAGTCCGGTGCGGGCCGGAGCGTGCTCACCACCGCGGGCGGACGCGGCGCGGCGCTTATCGCGGCGCGCAGTCGCCGGACACCATCCCGCGCGATAAGCTCCGTTCGTTACCCCAACGCGGCGAAGCGCCCGCGCATCTCTTATCCCAACAGAGTAACGTCTCCGCTCATTGGCGGCATTTGTCCGAGTGAGAGATGTACAACAGTCTAAAAATTGTTGTGAGGGAGTGAAATCATCCCCCTGTATTTCTTCCACCGACATCATAAATGACAAGAGTAAATGTAAACTTGTTTAATAATAAACGTAAATTTATAACAGTGTAATAGACGTTCCTACAATAAATTAATTATAGTAATTAATTCTAATGACAATAAAGACACTTAGCGAGTAGTCAACTCTCCGACAAACGACGAAGTGTGACAAACGTTATCGGCGTCCTCTGACCCCCGTATCTCCGCCGCACAAACGGCGCCGCGCGCGGGCCGTCCAGTCGCGTGGTAACCGTTTTTAAAACTTTCAGTGCGCGCCAGCTGAAAAGATCCGTACAGAGCTTTGGGCCGTATACGTCGCTCACGTGGCATGTCGTCAAAGGGCTGCTAAGCGATTATGTGACGCCGTCAGGTTTTTACGCCCGTATCCACTCGCGCTCGCTCGCTTATCAGTTCGTACGGCCTGCGCGCGACCCTGCGCGGTTCGGCCGTCTCGGTCAGCCCTTGTGCGCGCATGTACCTGCAGCTCATTGTTGCGGACTGTTATTGTTTACGCTCCACGGTATGCTAGCCCCACACCGCGCGCCGCCGTACCCGTCTAAATTTTACCTAAGTCCAACAATTTCGCTCTAAGATTTTTCTACATAAAAATCTGCAAATTTACGCATCTACGAAGATAACTTCTTAATGTGCCCCGGCAATATACGTAATTATACATGTAATAAATATAAATGCCATAATTTTAAGAAAAAAATGTGTTTCTATGTCTAGTACAGCTTATTTTTCAAATATCTAAGAATGCAAAATCGCAATGATTGCAATAACGTTGATCACGGCGGCCGTTGAACGTGGGGTAAGACAATCTGGAGATTAATGGGAGCTAACGCATTAACGGGAAACCTATTTATTTTAGGAGTAGTTAAGTTTAAACTGTGCGGAATAGAACGAGGCACGAATATAAATTTTCATAAGTAAAAACTGACCATGGACATGTCGGAGCATGCTCATTGCAGAGTTACGTAGCCGTTACTACAAAGAAATGCGCTACATTTACACACATATACTAAATAAACTACGTCGTTACACTTTTTGAAGTGAAACTTCTTTATCGGCATATGGGAGAGATTTTATAGCAATGTAACGTTTTTCTGTTACGCGCCATCTTTCTCTGTTACGCGCTATATTTATTTCTGGGTAACATTTTTTCCGTTACGTGCCATATTTATTTAGTGTTATTAATGTCATCGTGGCATAAACATAATTGTTACTAAGGCCACCTGTCACATACACTTTCTGTCAACACCCTAGATCTATTTACAGTTTGTATATATTACATTTTCCCATTATCTAAGTTGAAACCTTTTCAACCGACATACATGAACTATATCTCACATTCTTTCGATTTTATATGTAGCATTCGATAATTTTCCTACAATTCTATATGGCCCTTTATAACATCGCATTAATTGAAAAGTTTTACCTATCACCCTTCTAAGTACATATACCATTACCAAGTCTCCTACATGAAACTCTGAGAACATTTCATTTCTGAAACTCAGTAGTGACGTGAAAAATAATATTTCAATTAAGTGATTAGCGAAAAAAATTTTATAAAGTTATTTGTATCCATGTCTATGATAATAAAAGCCTTTTGCATAAACTTTATCTAATTTAGCTTTATTCAACCAATTTCTGTGAAGTTGTAAATAGTAAATCATTTTTCGAAAAATGATGTCATAAAGAAGTTTCACTTCTTACGTGTGTACACTAATACACACACACTTTTTTTTTCATTTTTCCCGCATATAATAAATATAAGCATTTTAATCGCCTATAAAAAGAGAGAAATAAGTAGGTTTGTGGACTAATACTCTTAAACTAACAATTATTTTGTACATGAAAGTAGCTTGTAGCGAAAATTGTTTTGTACATGATCCGATATATTCTTTTTAAGTTATTGCGGAAAAACTTCGTGTCTCAACAAAAGGACGTAAGTGCCATGAAGATACGCTCTTTGGCTGACGAACTTTAGTTTACACAAGTGTAATAGTAACAGTCGACATACTAATATATTTTTCTAGTTATAGGTGACTAAAATGTTATAAATTCTTTGCGGGAAACATGGACGAGTGTTACAATGTACTTTTTCATCTGTAGTGCATTTCTTTGTAATAATGGCTTCGGAACCCTATAATGAGAATGGTCCGACAGTCTTTTGGCCAGATTTTTACAAGGTCTTATTAATTTCTCTGAGCGGTGTCTGATCGTGATTGATCATTACAATCTATTATAAATCATTATAAGGTCACCTACATAAAATAGAGTGCAATATTCTATTTTAGAGAACGGTCAGTAATCCTAGCCCAGAAGACGGCAGTAAAAACTTTGCAACGAAACAACAAAAACAAGCCACAGAACGTAAAGAGAATACTCGTGGCAGGTAGGCGAACTTGCAGGCCGAGCCCGCCGACAGCGGAGAGTGCCCTCCTCCGCTGTCGTAACGTGAATCTAAGTCAACTTGCATTTAATCATTATTTACTTATTATATATTATTGCGTGAGCTTTGACATCTTTTATCCGAGGACCAATTATTAACATTTGTGGCCAGTACTTGATATGTATGTAGTCTATTTATACCTTAACTGCTTAAAAAAAGTCTTATGCAATGTTTAATTAATCATTTTGTTACTCTTTTTTCCGTTGTATTGGAATTATGGTTAAAGAGACATTTCCCTCATCGACGTTTAGCACTGATAATTGTTAAATACGCAATGTCAATAAAAATATTTATTGAGTTATTTTGATGGTGTAAAGTTTGTTTATTTGTAAACTTGTGCGTTCCATTAAACAGGGCTACCTTTGATAATAAACTTTAGTTAAAATAATATTTTTTATTACATCCGTATTTAAATTAAATTAACGTACTATTTCTATATCCTAATATAAAATAAAATTCCAATGTTTGTTAAAAAACTCCAACCCGTTAACGAAAGACAGTTGCTTAATAAGTATATGTTAATGCAAAGGATAATTTTTAATTTATACATATATATATATATGCTATTTCAACTTTTGTGAATTATTTTGGTACTATTATTAGAACTATGTTTAAATAATTATCGGTGTTAATTTTAATGGTCACAACAATAAAAACAAAGTCGTAAAAAATAATTCACTTCGAACGAAAATACAACACCCCCAGGGAATTTGTGCTCCTATGATTTGTCTTCGCGAAGCTTACGTTACCATTAATCAAAACAGAAAATCGCAGTGTCGGGTGTAAACGTAAAGGTCGATCGCTTCATAACCCATCTATCTGTACAGACATATAAAAGAGTAAACTGCTGGTATATTTACGCACAGCCCAAAATACTGGGTCTAGAGACTTGAAATTTTGTAAAGGATTTTTAGAAATTCAACCGCTAAGGATGTGAAAATTGCGAAATATTGTTGGATGGACAATCGAAACCGTTGAAGTTTGCTTTGTTTTCTCATTATTAGCGGTGTCAACGTCGTGTCTTATTGTAATAATAATGGTAAATTATTTCATCAATATACTGTTATTATTAATTACTAATAAATTATAAATTTATGTTGTGCAATTTTAAGACAAAGGTTATTGCTGTAAAATAATCTTGGAAACACCAAATTGTTTTGAAAGCTCTATTCAAGGAAATGTGCCTCTACGTGGCATGCAATTCTGTTTTCCTTTTCTACCGCCATTTTGTATATTATGATCGCCATTCTTATCTTAAAATCAAACTTATAGCCATCGCCCTGCATAAAATAATCAATACACATGTTATTGATGTAAACCATTCATTCTTTGGGATATTTCGAGGCTGCAAAAGGTTCTACATTATACATACCAGGTATTCGTGGAAATCGTAACCCGTCTTTGCTGTTGCGCAGTCGAGTGAAAAAAACACTGTGGGCGATCAAAGAAGACTTTGAAAAATTCATTAAAATAACGTGAATCGTCTAAGGGATTGCGCGGAGATATAATGGTTTAGCTATTGCCATTTGTCATTTCAATTTTATCTAATTTGCAAATTGTGTAAATTGTTGCGATCGTCTCTTAAAACGGTGTATTTTAATACTCCACTTGATATTTGATATAAGAATTTTTTTATGACCCTCAATTAAGTGCTGCAAATCCGCCATTGTAATTTTGGGCAATTTAAATATAACCAATAATATAATAACACTCGCGCCACTAAAGCAAATCTAATGACGAATAGGCTCATCGAAAATAGTCTATCTAAGGTTACGAGCTGCGAGGGAACATGGGAACGAATACACACACATACAGTTCAAACATGTGAACACAGTTGTTTATTGAAGTGCCAATTTAATTTTATTGTCTAATTCCTTTTCACAGATTGATGGAGTATATGTAATGGTTTAAAAAAAGATATGACAATTCAAAATATATAACAGAATAGTAATTCATATATTTAAGGAAAAAATTGACAGTTCTAATGCTCTACACGACCTTCGGTACATTGAAAACGCACTCAATGAAGAAACAGTTGATGACAATGAGTTGTCTTATCGTCATTCAAAGTAGCAAAAGAAATACGATTGTATTAGTATCGTTAGCTTTGAATCTTTTTAAAATTATTGAGGTGTCAAAAGATGCGTATAGACAAGGACTATACGGCAGTGAAAAAATTGTTTTAAAAAGTATAGTAATATTTTGAGAAAATTACAATTGCTAAAAATGGATGATTTTAGGAGGATTTGAAGGACACTTTTAACATATCTAGAATTTTTTTATATTTCGAATGAAATATATTTTACAGCATATTTGAGAGGCAAACGAGTAGATGAGCTGTCAGATAGTGTATGCCTACCGCTGCCCATAGGCATTCACAAACCCAGAGAAGTCATCAGTGCGTTACTAGCTTTTGGGAGGAAATGATATTTAATGGAGGGAATAATTACGGGCTGAAATTAGAGTGGGCTACTGGAACATTAAAATAAACTATTTTTAACATTCTTAGTAGCGTAACAAATAGCATAAAAATAACACCAACCGTTATTTTGCAGTTTATTATTATTATTATTGTTTTACGCCTTTGTTGTTCATTGGCTTTACGCTGGCACCATTCCTGCCATTTTCCCGTGTTCGATGTGCGGGGCAGGCGAATCTCCTTGTATCGTAACTTCCGCCGGTTTCGCGTCGAGCGCGGCTCCCGGCCGGCTGCGCGGTCGCCGGTTTGTGCCGGGCAGGATTCCTCCGGCGTCGTGCTCCTTTTGCTGCACACGTGGCGACCAAATGGCGCGCGCACTCCCGCCCCATTATCATGTGCCGCGTCCTCGGCACGAACGTTTACGACCAATAAAACTAAATAACACCGGCTCGCACGGCGGTTACTCCCTTTCGGAGGGATCACGATTCAGGGACGCGCGTCCCCCGCTCGTCCGCTCGCGCGCTCGACATTCTGCAACGACATTGAATCCGTTCTTTTTTTTTCTGGACCTGTCTCCGAGATCGTGCGCTGACTCAGTTTCGCATCACGTTATATCAAATTGATCCTTTGTTTTTGTATAAAAAAGTCGAACGTGTGCAACGGAGCGTAAGGTTGACTGGCATGTTTTGATTTGATTAGAAACGGTCTCTAACATCTCAGTTCGACCGCTAGAGACGTGATGCTTAAACATTTGATTCCGAAGAAACTCTAATATTTACAGAAAGGTCAGGCATAAATTAAATGAAAAAAATACAACAGTGTGTAGTTGTGCACGCGCCTGAGAAATTATAATTCTTTGGTGTAACTACGAAATGTTTTTAATTCCATGCAAACAATTAACTTCAATTAATTAATAAAATGACTGTGATGATATACATAGGTCGATAAAGTTTAATTTAAATTTAACAAAATAAGTAAATTAATATTTTTCTTTTATACAAAGTGTAATATCAGTTTTATCTTTTTATTTGAAATTATAACAATTATAAAGTCTAAAACTGAAATATGTTAACGTTAGTCCTAAACTATGCCCACTGCTATAACATCTTCCGGTAGTGACTAAATTGGCACATCAGTTATTAGTGTTCTGAGTTGCTCGCTAAACCACTAGCTATCAATTTCATTTCATTCTAATATTCGTGTAACCCCGATATTCACGGTCATATGTTTTTCATAATGCACTGAAAGAAGAATAACATTAATGAAAGTATTTCAAAAACTTCTCTACATCTCCGATTGAATTTTGACAGTCGGCTGAGACCAAAAATTTCCTCTTCTAATGCCATTTCAAACGAGCCTTATTTCGAAATTGTCGGTCCGCCATCACGGAGATAGGTTGCGGGAGGGTGAGGTGAGAAGTGAGGGAGGATAGGAAATCGATACGGCAAAAGGATAAGGGTGGAGGGGTGTGCTCCTTGGGGGTGTATGGTCACCTACTTGGTGACAGGCAATTTGAAAACAGCTTCTCAAGCTCGAAAGTTAGACACATCAGTTAACAGTGATCTGAAGTTGCGCGCTAAACCGCTTGCGTGAAATTCATACTGTAGTATTTGTGTCATTCCGATAAAAAATCATTATTTGCTCAATTCTGATTTTTTATAACGCGCTAAAAGAAGTATAGCTTCAAAAATATAAAATAATAATTTCGTAAGAGAGAGGGAGAAAATCGGGGTTTGACAGTGTCGAGGACACGGCCGTGAACTTTACGTGAACACGAGACGTAACGGATAATATTTTCTTTAGGCGAATTATGTTATTCAATTATTTTTGAATTCTAAGAAGTCCTTCGGATTTCGGGTAGTTATAAACGTAGTAGTGAAACGTGCACTAGCTGCTACTAAATAAGTCTTTGATAATCGCTGTGCGCACATAATCAATGTCTATACAATCTATCGTTGATGTACAAGCGATTACTTCCTCCACTCGCATAGCCTCGGCGCCCCGGCCACAAGTCTACTGGCGTCGTGGATCTGCTCGAACGCTTTCGTTCTTTTACATCTCCGGCAGTCATGTAGCGTTTTATGTGCATTCCTGTATTGTTATTGAGAATCGCTTTCCAACCTTATACCATTTCTATATTTTAATTTGGCTTTTGACGTTTAAAAGCCGTTATAGTATTATTTACTTCAATTTTTAATTTAACTCTATGAATGTTTTCTACAACTTTTGTCACCAATATTTTATTTATGCATTAACATTAGATTTTGGTAAGTACTGACGATTGAAACCTAAACGAAAAACTTAGTTTCTAAGAGTCAAAATCTATACTAAAGATAAATTTTGTAACGCAGCGAAACTACCGCAAAATATCTGCTTTTACCCTCCGCTGTGCGCGACGCTTTACAGTCCCCTTTGAATGTAAGGTGTTCGTTGATATTTTGGCTATCGAGTGGTGTGATTAAATTTTGGTTGTAAATGATAGATATGAAGCTGCAACATCAAATTGTATCCCCCGATTTTGTAATAGAAGCAAATTTAAAGACGTATTTAGGCCAAAAGTCGTATAGAGAGCGCATGTTTTCTCATTAAGTAACGATTTCTACCAGTGAACTTCTACCACAAACGGCAGTAAGGAACTTCGCTAAAAAAACAGCTACAATATAACAATAAACTTTTAAAAAGCAGTGTTACTGTAAAACTCTTGTGGCTTTAATCCTATACACAAATAATTCATACTACGGGAACGAAGTTCCGTAACGCGGCTTCCGGTAGGAGTTTACTGGTAGAAATAGTAACAAAACAAATAAACCTCACGCCCCCTTAATTCGACTCCCTCTGGAAATTATTATTTAGTATTTTTTGTATAATTTATACTACACTATTTGATTTCTAATTTTTAATAACTGAATATTTTGCCTAAAATATTGAATGAAACTCTGATTTTCTTTCTTTGTTTACATTGAAAAAAAAACTTTGTTTCCGACGGGGATCCTCCGACCGCACATTTAGTATTTTACATTATTGTAACTTATTTTTTGTGGCATTTATGTCCTGTATTTTAACATTGCCGTTCTTCGGGAAGAGAGAGGGATACATTGACTTGTATTATACCAAAAGGCATAGTACGCATAGCACAGCATATGTTCTGTTATTTTTAGCTATATATTCTAAAGGGGTTCACTTTGTATTTGAATTAAAGACGTTTAACTGTATTTTAATTGAAGTCCATTTTTAACGTAAGTGATTACACGCATTAACATTATAAAGTAATAATTCAATTTCACATAAAATAACCGCAAAAACTCAAAATCTAAAATAGCAGTGCATGGCACTATAGTCTTAGCCGAGCAGAGCTTCCACAAGATTGTACTAAACACTCGTTTTGGGCAGGTCTGTGACATTTGTGATGCCAACAAGGAACCAAAGGCGCATCCTCCCGACTACGCGGTGGACGGGCTGGAGACGTGGTGGCAGAGCCCGCCTCTTTCCAGAGGAATGAAGTACAACGAAGTAAACCTCACCATAGAGCTCGGCAGGTACGACACAAGTGCACCACACGGCACTAGTGGCTGGCTTTGGCTTTGTATTGCTCGTTGCTCGAGTTGTTTCTGCAGCCAGCCTCGATACGCGGTGCCTAGACAACCGAATTCGTTCGGCGTCTTTCTTTATCATGGGAATATAAATAACTTTGCTCGGGAAAAGTTGCAAATACTCATTTCCAGCAATATTCAATTGCAAAATTGCCTTGTTTATTTTATTTACGTAATGCTATTTGTAGTTTTTACTTTGGAACGAAATTAATTGTATGCCGGGAACCAAAACCACATCAACAACGAAATTTCAAAATTTTATGAGATGGTGATATAACGCAACGTTTAGATTTTCTTTGTGTAAAATCGATTTTATAGGGAATACCTTTATATAGACAAACTTGAAACCTTTATTAAACTATATATGTACATATATATATTACAATCGTTAGGACTACCTGCGCAATCATTTTGCACAAAAATGACTCTTCTAATAATATAGGATTGCTTGCGCTATTTTATAGAAATTTCGGGAAATAACGGATAGATTTTTATTTGTCTTAACTACGCTGTAAATTAAAATTCTTTGAGAAAAGCATGTCTTAATTTTAAGAAATAAGGAATACCTAAACTAACAGCATTAAACTTCACGTTTGAGGTAAACGGCCTGATACTAAAGATACTAATACTTAACAGTATTATGAATTCAGGTCTGATGTCTGATGAAATTTTGGAGTTATATTTATATTTTTGCTGTTTTGAAAATGATATTTTTGCATAGACGTAGTCTTCACACACACACAAACACACGCGCGCGCGCACGCATTCCGCACACACACACTCGTCTAATAGAAGATTGGAAAAGACAAGAATGTGTTAGGATCGATTTACAAAAAAGGTATCATTTAAAAGGTTAGCAAAATATTTGTATTTTTGTGAGCAGTAAAATGTATTTGGTAAACCAAAGTGGCAAGTTGGTCAACGACTTTTGGTGAACAACTATTACTAAATCAGTCAGCAATTAATGTCACGATAGACTGCTCCAAAAATTTTTGTATAGCCAATTAAATATATTAGCTACCTTCAGCAATCATGTTTAAAAAAAATTTGATAAGCACTTAGAGGGTTAAGTTTAGTCCAAACACAACTTTATTTTCTTAGCCACCGATGCATTATTGCTATTGTCGCGATCCGTATTTTATTCGTGTTCAGGATCTAACCGTATCTTTTTAGTACAGTATATGCTGTACTGAAAATTACTGTATTTTCTATACTCAAAATCAATGGTATTATTCATTTTGTAGATAATTAGTTTGATGTGACGAATTTCAACAAAAGACTTTTAACGCGAGTCTGCAAACATCGAGGCTCAACTTTTTTCAACCTAAAATCCTCAACGAACAAAGGGATTAAGTTTCCATCGGCACGTGTACCTACGTACCGTTTAGTGGCGTAGTACAGTGGAGACAGTTTTGTAACACAGCGAGCCGCTTTACTCCGCAGGCGGTGTTGTTTTTCATCCGCTAGTGACGGATCAGCGAGGCCATGGCTGCACAACTACGACTATTTAACTTTCATGTAAACTTTTTAAGCAAAACTCCTGATGGGGAAAATAACGTTAAGTATATTATTTTCAATATGACTATGGATCTTAAAATTTACAAATTTCTGTGGAAATATGATGTTTAACAATGTATGACTGCTACATACGAGTAAGGCATGTAACAGTCATGCATTGGCTACTATATAGCCATAATTGAGGCACAGGCGGTAATTTTATTTCATATTTGATTGGGCCACATTGTTAAATATTTTCACCTCCGTAACAATACCAAGATGGCATCGATTGCCAAGCGATTTAACACAACCATAATTTTATAGAATCTCAGAGAAAATGATTAGATGATTTGTAGATGCTGTCAACGTCTTAACTCCTTAACAAGTTATATTGTTGTCAAAATATTAAGGTCGTGTGTTGATTTAACTGGATTCATGAATTCGGTGAAGTCATCGTCATAAATATCACATCACAGAATACAATAAGACATCACACTCAAAAGACAGCGTTTGCTGAAGATGATCGAAGCTGCTGCGCGCCCGCAATAACCTCCGTCCTGTAATAACATTTGCATATGCGACCGATTACGGCGATTACGCAAGCTCCTTTATGCGTGTACGAGGAGAGGCGCCGCGCCGCGCGCCGACTACGCCACTTCCGAAAATAATCCCGTTATGGGCCTGAAAGTTTGATGAACTCTACCATCGTGCGTTAAGATCTCGCGAGACAGAAAATAGAACAGGCACGTTGACAGCGAGTGCCGTCGTCGACTGCGCCCCGCGCGCCTCACGGGAAGCGACACTGGCGAAAGAAGTACGCGGGCGGGGAGGCGCCCAGTCAAAGGATAGCTTCCTCGACTCGCCTTAATCAGCAATGATGTGTTTGTATATGCCTTGCGAATTTCCACAGTTATTTATTGTGATCAATAAATTGCATCAATGAGGCTAGCGATTTAGAAGTGTACACACTGGCAGCACTATCAATATGCATACAAAAACGAAAGTCCTGACTGACTCACTGACTCATCAACGCCCAGCCTAAATCCTTGGACTTAGAAAGCTGAAATTTTGCGCAAGGGATACTTTTAAGATGTGGACAAGGATTAAGGAAGGAAATTCTGAAATTCAATCTCTAGACTGGCAAATGGAGTACAAAGTTTTAATATTTATAGACTTTTATATTCAAAACTTCGTAAAAGTACCCTAAAATAAATAATCAAATACGTATTTCGAGATTTTTTTTCAAATTAACTCCTTAATGATGAAAATGACCCTAAATGTCAATAGGAGTGTCGTTATTGAGGTTTTTTGGGACGCTTTTGATTTCAATGGGCATTGATCGTAGTAGTAAAAAATTACGATTTATACTGGAACGGACATCGAAACGGCCACGAAATGTATAGACATATGTTGTTATGTACCCATATATAAACATATAGGTAATGTTGTTATGTACATAATATATATATAGTCTTATTATATTATATATAACACATCCTATTTGAGAGTATAGTATACCTCTATGCAAAATTTGATTACAATCCATCCAGTGGTCAATATATGACAAATATCCATACAAACATACTTTTACATTTCTTAAATTATAAATAGCCTATAACATCTACAAACGATTCCGCGTCGCATGGTCGCAGTCTCATGCTGATACGATCAGTAGTTTTTACGTGATTGATCCTCAAAAAAGTAACTTCACTGTATGTAAACAGATTATAAAGAAAACATTTCCTACCAAGATTTTAAAAATATACTAAATTTTACAAAAAATATGATAATATAAAAACCGACTTTAAAAAAACCCTTAAACTAAAAGTTAATTAATGAATATTTCTAAAGCCTAGAAAAGAAATGTATTATTAATTAATATTCATAATACTTACTTTATTCGATTACTTATTTTGAAGTCGTATAGCTAAGGTAATTTAAATATTACATGAAATATTTGCTTTATGACTTATTTAACCTAATAATATATTATTTATGTCATCCTACTCTATATTCATATTATATCAATATAATGGATCAGCATAATATATTCATTATATCTACTTATTTAAATGACGAACTTAAACCTTTGCCCTGCAAAACCGATTACAGAAGACAGTGAGGCAGGAGGGCGCACAAGCACACTGCATTGGCTGGCGCATGTTCCAAAAACAATATTGATTAAGTATCTATTGTGAATTTTTAATTATTAATAACTTTACAAGTTGAAATTTCTTTTGAAGGCCTTAAAAACTATTGTTCTTAATGCAATTATCTAATCTTTCCGTACTTTCATTGCCTTCCACCATCTTTTATTTTCAAATACTTTCGAGGTACATGGTCTTATACGTAGAACAACACGAATTTTATATATCTATATCGCTATCGTCACCGGATGTTGTTCGCAGTCATTTAATAAAGACCAGTGTCGGTAAGAGTAGTACAAAACTGGTTCAAGTGTTTTAGTCTAGTAGTTTTGATGTTGATATCAAAATTACTAGATTGAAAACGTTCATGTTCGAAGATGAACCTCGATCTAATAGACTTGATACGGATAAAGTCAATGCCATTTTGGAAAAAATAGAGCGAGATCGGCATATTCATTCGTACCACGTAGCTGAAAAGCTGGGGTTTGACCACAAAACAGTTTTAACCCAATTTAAAAAAGCTGGATATACAAAAAAGTTCGATGCTTGGGTCCACACGAGCTCACTAAAAGAAATCAATAATGAATCGTATACTCATTTGGATTTCCTATTGAAACTTAATGAAACCGAACCGTTTTCAAAAGATAATCACGTGATGAAAAATGGATCACTTACAACAAAAACGTGCGAAAATGATCATGGTTAAAAGGCAAGGAAGCTCCAGAGTCTATAATGAAAGCCAGATTAATTCCCAATAAGTTAATGCTATGTGCTTGGTGGGATTAGAAAAGGACTATGAGCTTTTATCAACCGGCAAAATCATAAATTCGTATCTCTACCTACTGCCAACAACTGATGAGACTCAAACAAGTAGATATAAAAACGGCCAGAATCGAGTAACAGAAAGGATGTGGTTTTTCACCTTGATAACGGCAGACTATACACATCTTTAGTCACTCAGCAAATATTGAAAAAGTTTGGATAATGCATTCACCATATAGCCCTGATCTTGCACCCTGTTAGGTTAACATCAAGAGAGGACTATCAAAACTACTTGTCGAAGTTTTTTGATCAAAAGTCCCAAAATTTCTAAAGCAATGGGATTATGTCACTACCTACGAAATGGCCTACATACTTAATAATTGAATATAAATAAAATAAGGTGAAAAATCATCTTCAATTTGCATATAGAATAGGAAAAAAAACTTTTCCCAGCCCTATATATTATACTGTAACATTATAAGCAAAAGTAACCAAAAATACAATGGTACACCTTTTTTGTGACTATTGTGTGCATAAACAATAATAAAATTTACCACTCAATTTTATTTTAAGCAGTAGAAAACTAGAATTAGCACCATAAGAAATTAAAGCTTTCTTTCTAATTTCGGTTTGAACACTGCACCTCGTTCCGAAATCATTTCTTCTACCAAACACAATTCAATAAAATTTTCGCTGTCTAAAAGTCCATAATTTTCTGTAGGTTACGGTGAAACAGTTTTGAGAATAGCATATTTCAATTCTCTGTCACTGTTTTTTTATGCCAATTAAAAAAACATTGTGGCTTTTTCCGAGTTTTTGGTGTAAAAGATTCCCTGGGATATTTCATCGGAATTTGAATCAAAAGCGAAACAAAAATGTAAAAATCGATTGTATGTGTACGCGGGCGGAGCTGTGGACATAAGCTAGATAGTATAATTAAATTATATAATACATGTCAATAATATTTATCTATAACGTATAGTTTTTAATTTTAATTTGCGGTCTCTATATGACATTTTCTATTTTAGTAGCAGTATTGTTTTGAATTGAAAATCTAGTTATTTTGGAAAAATCTGTAGATACATTTTGTTAATATTTCATTTAATTTCATGGTAAAAATATTACGAAAAACCATACACACACAAAGACTATAGTTTTACCTGCAATATTGAAAGTTTTCTGAATTTCAAAAGTAGTTCTAGTTTTGTAGAACTTTCTAATTCCTTAAATAATTTGACTATTAATCAAAGGAATTATCAATTGACTTATTAACAGGAATTCCACGTGGCTTACGTGTTCGTGCGCATGGGCAACTCCCCTCGGCCTGGGGTGTGGGCGCTCGAGAAATCCACGGATTATGGAAAGACATACAAGCCCTGGCAATATTTTGCAGACTCACCTCAGTAAGAACAAGTTTTTTGGATTTTTTTGTATTCCTTAACTATACTCCAGTGATGTGGTGGTCACAGCTATTATGTATATACTGTAATATAATTGCAGTAATAACATATTACATAACTAATCGATAACTTGTTATTTAAATTTGATTTATTTTGCAGTCGAGTGATATTATTGAAAGTATTCAAAGAACAATGTACAAAATTTTTAAATTGTTCTGTGTAATACCTTAAGCAAAGCTATACAGCCATACATCTCTAACTTTTCCTCAATATTTGAAAGTCATTTTCCGTTTCGATTTCTGCACATTCCTCCAGAAACATATAATATTTTACCATAACAAAAAATAAGGTTTGGACCTTTACAGAGTCACAGGCGCTGTACGACAATTATTCAATTTTAACCCTTGTGTTTGTCTTAAAATGCCTTTTGCGGTCAAAATTTACGCCCGTCAGTATGGAATCTTGACGGATAAGAAAATCTTATCTGTTTGCTTCACCTAAAAAAAAAACAGCATTTGGCTATATTTGCGATATTTTCTTTGGCATATTATGTTAGTTTTTCTTCAGACTCCTTATTTTAATTATTCTTATAGCGTATGACATCAGGAATCGACCATATTCGGTTGCAATTTCGTTATTGGGAGCAGCGTTCCAATCGAAAGAGTTTGCATACTCATCTCCCTCATTTTGAGCATGAGCTCGTCCTCGAAATCGGCGCTCTTCTATGTTTTCCCCAACGATGTTGAAAAGGTTTGCTTAATTGCACGAGTCAGAGGTTGATAGGTTCGCATCCCGATTCAATTTCTGACCTTTTTCTTTCTGCCATTCCTTTAGGACCGCATTAACTTTAGCGCTTATATCGCTCTCATAGATCACAGTTTTCGACCCAAACTATGAAAAGTTAGTTAATATTGTGAGGTCTTAATCCTCAGCAGTTTCTTGGAGTGGTAATTTGCTGAAATTAACGAGTCTTTCAAGCTTCTGACCGGCAAATGTTATCGGAATCTTTTCCACGCTTCATCTCTTGAAAACTAAATACTTTTGTTATTTTTATTACGAAAAAGTCTTGAAGATGATGATCAGCGTAGAACTAATGGAAACTTTACAGAGCTGAGATTACTCATTGCAACGATGCGTTGTATAAAATTAACACTTTTGGGAACCTATTAACTTTTTAATAGACTTCCTTTAACTTTAATAGTTCTTAGAACAATTTATAAGTACATCATAAGGCTTATAGGCATCTAAATGATTCTACACTTCGTATCTCCATCATCAACGTACATTACATGCAGTAGACCAGATCTAAATAACTTTTTTACTACCTACAATATCGAAAAAAACCTAACTTCAAAAAAGCCTAAAGCGTAACTTTATACTTCTAAATTGTTTTAAGTATAAAGTTACGTTACCTTAACCGCAGATTTATACACTGAAACATTCATCCATATTTATTTTACTTTCTGCATAGTACTAATTACTTTATAGGCAAAGTCTATCTGAAGTATCTATGCTTTTCCTTCTCCTAGTTCGAGAGATAACTAAAGGAAAAAAGACTTTCTTTTCTTCTTAGTTTCTCGACAAAAACTGCTTAAGAGAAAAGGAGTATTTTTCTTACTAAAAAAGTAAAAAAAAAAAAATTTTTTTTAGTAAATATAAATTTATTAGCTATAAGAGTAGAGTAAACTTACGCCTATTTCTCAGAAGGGTAGGCAGAGATTAAAGATTTCCACATGGTACGATCTTTGCATATCTCTCTTGCCTCACTGACATCCATCAATCTTTTCATGCCAGCTCGTCGTTATTTAGTGCTTAAAATTTTACCATTTTTTTTAATATACCGTCAATATGATCTGCATAGGATTTTCTAGGGCTACCCTTGCCGACCTTTCCATCACACAGACGCGCTCTGAAGATTTTTGTCTACTTTCATTCATCCTTTCCGAGTGGCCAAACCACTGCTACATACCTCATCTGACTCCTTAGTCACTATATCTTCTTTCAAACCACACCGTCCTCTAACGTCACTGTTTCTACATCTAACTTTCCGAGTATCTCCACTGCATTGATTCTACTTTCATTTTTCTTCTGCCTTACCCAGCTTTCACTACCATATATAAACATAAGGATTAGGACCCAATTATGGATAACCAAGTGCGCTTGTCGTAAAATGCTATTATTAAATATTAAAATGTCGTAAATTACTATTCATAATAGTGAACAAGGCCCCATTCATTTATTTCCCACATTCACTCTTCTTTCAACATCTCTTTCATGTTTACCATCATTTGTAAACGGACTACCCAAGTATACAAGCTCTCACTTGTTCTACTTTATAACTTTGTATAAGTATATCGCATTCAGTCGTGCTTTTGCCCCTTTCAAACACCAGCACCTTAGTCTTACCGATATTTACTTTCATACCCCTTTTCTTATCAGAATCATTCATTTTATTTATCATCTGCAGCCTGCATGCCAACGGCACAAGGATTACTTGGTCGCCGGATTACAGGAGGCATGTAACAGACTGCTTATCTATCCTTAGTCCATACTCATACTCTTTCAAATCATACAGATAGCTATCTATGAATAGGTTGAATAGCCACGGTGAAGGTACACATCTCTGTCTGACACCTCCGCGGACGTCAAACTAGTCAGTGTATGCCCCATTTATTCTGACGCACTGGAGCCCCCGTATAGGGATTTCAGTGCCTGTATCAATCCGCTACTCACACCATGAATGAATGGGGTTCTCCATATATCATTTCTTTTCTTTTTATCATAAGCTTTTTCCAGTTTTATGAAAATACAGAAAACCTTTTGGCAGTTGGCCAAAACTCTTCTGCAATGTCTCCCAGAGAAAAAATTTGGTACGTACACCTCTATCCCTTGTCTAAATCCCGCTTGTATGTCCCAAATCTTGTTTTCAGTCTCGTTCACAATTCTTTCAATAATAATTTTTGCACACAGCGTGCCAACGACGGTGAGGAGACTTAGGGCGATAATTTGTGCAAACCTGCCGTGAGCCTTCTCCTTTATAGAGGCGTACATGACTGCTCTACACCAGTCATTAGGTACTCTATGGCTTTTCCAGCATTTCTTGAAGAACTGGTACAACAGGCTTGCCACTATCACCCCACCGCCCCTCAGCATCTCTGAGGAATCTCTATCATATCCGGCAGATTTTCCAACTATATACCTAAAACTACTTAATTTTTAGTTAGATTTTAATTAAAGCTAACTGAAAACTAACTAAACAATCTCTCATAAATTTGAATTGCGTACATAGTCATATACACTAGTCAACTTACTAATATTTTATTTGGATAGTCTTATTATAAACTAGTAATATTTAATTTTAGACTATGTTTTAAAAAAAATGTATTTTATTATAAAATGCACTATTTTTTTTACTTTAAATTTTGACTCGAGTCACAGCTTTAATCTCGAATAGTTTGTCATTTGCTATATCAACATATTACCACAATATGGATAGCGCTATTACTTGAAATGCAACTTGTTATATCGAAAACAGGGACTGCCAACGCTACTTTGGAAAGAAGAGTCTGCAGCCCATTACTGAAGACGATTCTGTCATATGTAGCACAGAGTACTCAAAGATAGTTCCTCTAGAAGGTGGGGAGGTGAGTATATTTTAGTTTATTACTTCATCACCGCGAAAAATCTTATTGGATAAAAATGATAAAAGATAAAAATTTAAAATCTCTCTTTTCAAAATTGTAGAATTTCACAGTGTTAGAGTCCGTTTTTCAAAATTTCAGATTAACATCTAGACATTTCTATGGGCATATTTAATGGCTTGCTTAAAGACTCAAGAAAGATGTTGTTTCAACAATATTTATTTAATAGTATAATAATAGAAGTATTACCTAGTACTTTCACTAAGTATATTTTTTCAGATACTCGAAAAACTCGATAATTTTTGTTTTGCAAGTAATTCAATAGTATCCATCTTGAATATATAAAGTTTATTACGTATATAAATTGGTATTAAAACATTACAAAGACTGGCCAAGAGCATGTCGGACTATGATCATCATAGGGTTCTGAAGCCATTATTACTAAGAAATGCATTACAGATGAAAAAAGTATTTTATTACACTTTTTCCATGTTTCTTGCACAGAAACTAGAAAAACAAGTAGGTACATCGACTATTACCATGAAACTAATAATTAATAAAGTGCATCAGCACAGAGCGTATCTTCATGGGACTTACGTCCTTTGTTGAGAATAGCAGTTTTTCGGCAATAGCTCAAAAACAGTATATCCCATAACGTTCAAAAATATTTTTGTCGATATTATTTATTATTCGTTATCTTCGTAATTTTTTTGACATATGGCTTAGGAAATATAGGGGAGAACACAATTTCTGATACTTTCCGAGCAATTATTTCCGAAATTATTGCTATAATCAGAAAAATTGCTTAAAAACCTTAAAGTGCTCTTAAAAGCGCTGTCTAGATATATATAACACGTTGATGTTTACTAAAAAAAATATTTCTGCTTTTGTTACATGTATGGAGTGCCTCCCTTAGAAATATTTGTTTTTATTATTTAACTATCAAACTAACTAGTGGTTTATACAAGACAGCTACACTATTAATTTCGTCAATATACATCTTGTATTTTTTGAATAAAATGCCTGTGATATACGGACGGACATGACGAAAATATAAAGGTTCCGTTTTTACCATTTTGGCTCGGGATCCTAAAAACCTTATAGTTTTCATATAATAAAATGTAAACCTATTTTTCTTTTTTAGATTCCAATTTCCCTTTTGAACTATCGGCCATCGGCTAACAAATATTTCAACTCGTCGGTGCTCCAAGAATGGACTCGAGCTACGAACGTGCGCTTACGTTTTATACGCACGAAGAATCTGCTGGGACATCTCATGTCTGTGGCGCGACAGGATCCCACCGTCACCAGGAGGGTACGCGGCTGACTAACTAGTTTTAAGTTTTTACTTACTCGCTTATTCTTTTTTATTTCAGTTATACTTATTAAGCCACCCTAATGGACTGCAACTTAGTTATGTCGGACCTTCACCGACTAAATCCACCATCGTAGCTCTTCTTACGTCTATATGCCGGGACCATTCATGACCCTCTATGGTCATGCTGGCCAAATCATGGGAGCGTTACAGGATACCGAGATATATATCTGTTGATACGGCATCTTAATACTGATTACAAGTTCGTTTTTTTATCTTGCCTTGTCCTTAATAGTGCTTTAACTCTGCCTATATACTGCCTATATAGCCGAAATGCCACAGTTACTTGTCGCTGAACAGTTGAAATATTTATATCTTTTACGTACTCGATGCCAAGCATGCACGTATGTTATAAACCTGCCGATATTTGCCCGCGAGCTTACCAGTTTCGCGTAATAAACCGACCTCGCACAAAGTTCGTGCTGGCCCTTAGTGGAATGAAGTACCTCCAAATTGTCTACTCTCTAAAACTGAATTAATGGAAAACCACTAATTAATAGTCAATAGCTACTATTTTAAGATGTCCAAAGTATACGACCAGCAATAAGTGGTTATCCACTCTTTCAATTAGTAGAAATGATTACAAATTAAAATTGTAAATTTTCTATTAATTAAAAGTATAATTCTACTATTATAAAGTGATTATTTTACTAATTGTCAAGTGACTACTAATTCAGAACTACTAATTCAGTAGTGAACTTAAGCCATTACTTTTTCAATTAGTGAAAATTACTAATTGAAAAGTAACGCCTCACAAACTTAGTGTAAATCTTGTAGATTCAACTAAAAATTACTTAATTTTGATGTGGTTCTACTATTACTACTTCAATTAGTAAAATTCCACTAATTCAGTTTTAGAGAGTAGCATCGAAGAGAGGCGCTCTCAGAACTTAATACAGCTCCGTCTGTTGAACCAAAGATACACACCCTTTCTTCACATAATCGCATATGAAAGAGCTTTTACGGAAACTGTTATGCTCTTCAAGATCTGGGAAGTTCGACAGTGCGGATCTATCCAGTCACCCTAGTGTCGATTCAATACCTTCAGGTAATAGCCGTACAGCTATCCATCGTTCGTCTTTTGATCCCATGTCTTCTTTCATACTCTACTTCCATCTTCTCTGAAACTTGCCGCTTATACATTATGACTTCCGCTGCTGTCTTTATTTTGCGTTTATTGTGTATCTTACAAGCGCAAATCACCTATTAGTTGACTGACGTGATACTGACGAGAATGGGGCAGCGTCGTCGTGCGTGTATTTCAAACGTGCACATTACCAGTGACCTGGAATAATTTGATTAAAAATTATAATTGCAATATTTTTTCGTGTCAAATAGATTTATATTTGCTTAACTAATATACTGTCTCTTAATTCTTTTAGGCTAATGTTTCTTCAGTTTAGTAATAGTTGTTTTTAATTGTCTCTATTTATGATTGCTTAATCTCATTACGAGCTTAAAACTAAATCAATTTTGCAATAGCGATAATATCATTAGCAATGTGCAAGTAAATTAAGTAAAAATTTAAAAAAGCGTTGCCCACTACAATTATCATTTTAACTTTAGGTGTATTCGTCAATGGATGAATCCGATGACTAATGAAAGTATGACTGACTTTATTCCTAACATTTTGTATTACCCATGTTATTTACATTTTGACATTTTGATTTCAACTCTGATTCTTCTACTATAAAGACGTTGATTATTTCAGTATTTCTATTCGATAAAAGACATCAGTATTGGAGGACGATGCATGTGCAACGGGCATGCAGATACCTGTGAGCCATCCGACCCGGAGAGCCCGACGGACATGCTGGTCTGCCGCTGCCAGCATAACACCTGCGGTCCCCAGTGCGCTGAATGCTGTCCTGGTTTTGAACAGAAAAAATGGAGAATATCCCAAAATTGGGATCGTTTTGAATGTGAACGTTAGTAATAAAATAGTTTCTATATATGAAAATATTTTTTAATCTGTCAAATTCTTATATCTATCGTTTGACACGTAATGAAAAAAATTTTATTTTAATGAAACGCAGTTTTGCCACATTTTGCTAAAATGTGTTGAAATTTACGTACAACGCTAATATTCTTCAAGTTTTGAAACCTTATTTTACTTTTGCATTACTTAATATTGCGTTATATAGCTGAACTAAAGAGTAAGTCATTCACATGATTGCTCGTCGAAAGGAATCCGTGCTTATGTACACATTTTTTAAGTATAATTTAGGTATACGATATCTATTTCAGCGTGTAACTGCCATAACCACACTACCGAGTGCGTGTACGAACCGGACGTCGACCAGAAGCAACTGTCCCTCGACATTCACGACCGGTACGAAGGCGGTGGCGTTTGCAAGAACTGTCAACACAACACAGAAGGCATTAACTGCAACAAATGCCAAGCAAAGTATTATAGACCTAGCGGAAAGCGGTGGGACGAAATAGGTGTATGCCAACGTAAGTGCTTTTTTACCATAAGGAAAAAGTACCGTTTTATTTTGTCTATATGAAAGAAAATTTGAGCGTCCATGATCGTATGTTGGTATAAAGCGGACGTGACTCGCTACACAGTAACGCCACAAGATTAACTCTGCATGTTATCATTGTATCATGTACCAAATATGTGGGTCAATCTGAAAGTCCTTAGAAAATCAAAAAGTAAAAATCAAAATCAAAAATCATATGGTACGAAGTCGAGGCTATAAGGGTTTATTGTTCGGGCGGCGGTTTGCGAATGATTGAATGCTTTTTTTTTGGTTTGATGCCCAGGAAGTGGAAATCTTCACGGTCGAAAGATACCCGACCACGCGATCTATAGATCGGATTATGTGGGATTTTTACCCACAAAAACCACTCCCTTGGGGTGACTCTATCGTTAAACCTACGAGTATCACCTATGATTTCATAGTAAAGCAGCTTTGCCGGGCGTCAAAGCAAAAATAAGCAAACAATGCACTCGGGTGCAATTTGCAAAGTTTAGAGATTTTGCTTCGCGTGGGCGAATAATATGATTTTTGATCGAGTTTACCGATTCAGTATAGGATAACTAGTGAAATTATACTTCGCACGAATTACGTTTTGTTATTTTTAATCGCCTTCTCGAATGCGGCGTGTTCGGCTAATAACAGAATCTTTTCTACGGGATTTGCGGCGTCTTTGAATTTTTTGGGAGTAACGCGATTTCACCGATGTCGATGATAGCAATCATCGATAGATATATATATATATATATGCTACATTGTTCAACAACTTGTTCTCATTTTTTGGGTAGTGACATAAATCCATTGCTGTAAGAAATTTTGGGACTTCTGATCAAAAAACTGGGACAAATAGTTTTGACAGTCCTCTCGTGATGTTAACCTAATACTACCTAAAGAATTCTGAAGATATCGAAAGAAATGAAAATCTAAGAGTACCAAATCAGGGCATTAACATGGTGGATGCATTAACACTTCCCAAACAAACTCAATATTTTCTAAGTGGCTAAAAATGTGTGTGTTCTGGAGTCATCGTGGTGAAAAACCACACCCTTACAGTTGATAAATTCCGGCCGTTTTTTACTTCTTGCTTGAATCTGTTCATCTGCTGGCAGTAGAGATGCGAATTAATGATTTTACTCGGCGATAAAAGCTCGTAATGAATAATGCCCTTTTAATCCCACCATATACATAGCATCAATTTCTTGCGAGTTAATCCGGGTTTCGCTATAGTCTGTGGAGCTTGCTTGCCTTTTGACTACGATATTTTTGCACGTTCTTGTTGCAGATAATCTATTTTTCATCACCAGTGATCAAACTTTCCAAAAACAGTTGGGTTTTATTATGTTTCAATAGGGAATTACAAATGAGTACACATCATTAGATTTCGTTCAGTGAGCTCATGTGGGATGCAAGTGTTCAGCGTTTTAGTATATTCAGCTTATTTGAAATGGGTCAAAATTTTCTTGTGGTCAATCCACAGCTCTTCAGCTATGTTATAACAACTAATATGCCGATCTTGCTCTACTTTTTCCAAAATTGCATAAACTTCATCCATAACAAGTCGACTAAAACGAGGTTCATCTTAGATATCAAAATTACTGGACTGAAAACGTTTGAACCACTTTTGTATTACTCTTACCGACACCGAATTAGGTCTATTAACATCACAAAGTTATTTTGCGGCTTGTGTCGATCTTTTCCTTTTTTGTAATAGAACTTCAAAATGTATTGCATTATCGCAACGTATTATTTTGGTTCCTACAGCGTGCGATTGCGATGATCATTTTTCAACGGGAAACTGCGCCGAGGAATCCGGGCAATGTGAGTGCCGGCCCGAGTTCCAGCCGCCGCTGTGCCTATCGTGCGCCTACGGCTACTTCGACTACCCCAACTGCAAGGCCTGCACTTGCAACTTAAACGGTACTGATGGAGAGCAATGCACACCAATTGGCGGACAGGTAACTATTAGATTTACATATTTTAAATAAAACCTGTGACTTACATAGAAAAATTCATCATAAAAATCATCGAATTAATTAGTATATATTTTTACAATTCTGTTTAATAATTTATTAGTAGTAACTATCACAAAAAAATGCAAATGGTACACATATATTCTCTTTCTGTTTCCCATAGGAATTTTATAGTATTATACGTGTGTATGTAGAAGCTTATTCCCAATTTTTTTTGAGAATTACAATACCGAACACATCCGAGCCAGCAAGGCCCGAAGCTGCCCTAATGACGTGTCATGCACAGCGACGTGCATTTAAAACATTTTTACAGCCGTTCTTACGTGCCAGTCAATGTTACACAACAAAAAAAAGTGAGACCCTATATTGCGTATTTTTTTTTCAAATTCTTGCTAAAGTAGATACGGTAACAAGGAAAATGCTTGATTTATTTGTTGCTCTTGTTCTTGTTTTCAATATGTTGTGATTTACTCTGTTCGACATAGTTTAAAATTATAAAATAATATGTCTGTATTTCTAATGATGCATTTGATAAGTTTTTTATCAATTTGTAATTTTCTCCCAAAATTAAACTCCAAAATCAGAATTCATTAATACACTATATCTAATTACGTCATCTAGCTCTGTGTATACACTAAATTCCAACTTTATTCGGCCAATATATTTATAAGAAACTGTTTTGACAGATGAATAGATAGAAAAGGAAACACGAGAGTGATCCTATATAGGTTCGTCACATTTAAGGAACCCTAAAAATACAATAGATGGCGCACAAAAATACTTTTTGAAAATTATTTAGCTGTTAAGAGTACTAAGTTTTTTAAAGTCACGAGTTTGGTTATAATAAAGCTGTAAGGGAATGCACGAAGCGTCGAACAGCGCAAAGATATTTGGAATATCCAAAATGTCGGTTATTCATCTTACACATCCGAAATTCTGTTAATTATCTTAGTTTATTTTGGAACTTAGCTATTTTGTTACAATGACAGTGCGTGAGTATGGTCAAAGTGATATATTAAGTAATATACACGTTGTGTGCCATTGAGTATTTTAGGTAAAATGATTTATCAAGCGATCGGGACCCTCTAACATGCATTTGGTAGTAAATATAAGCAAACACTTTTTATGTAATTTTCCAGTGCCCCTGCAAATACAATTACAACGGGACCAAATGTGAAATATGTGCCGACGGATTCTATTCACCCGAGTGTAAAAGTGAGTAAAAGTGTCTCCCCCATTTGAAAAAAATCCATAAGGTCGCTGATTGATACTGAAAAAATTGTAACTGTTGATACACGTAAGTGGATTGATGCGATAACTGAAAATGGAAACAAATTACACTCACTTTAAAAAATAATTATTTTTAAGCCAGTAAACATTATTTAGCATCTCTGTCTCGCGAAATCGGTTACAACATATGGTTTATAGAACGCTATTAAACAATAATATCATAGCTTTCTATTGCTATGTCTTTGATTAAATGGCTACATAAAATATCCGTATTTTGCTTATATCCCTGTATGTCTAACAATAATGCCACTACATTTAATCTTAAGTAATCAAAAATGTACAACATTATGCAAACTGCATATACTTTGCACAGACTGCGAATGCAACTCGCGCGCTTCGGTGTCGCCCGTGTGCGACAAGGAGAGCGGCAATTGCACCTGCCTGAGCAAATTCGCTGGCCGAACATGCAACAGATGTGATGCGGGCCACTACAACTACCCCAACTGTAACAGTACGTATCAAGTGTTGTCATCGACATTAGGCCTCGTGGCAATTGACACAACTACTTCTCGCTCCCTCGCTGCGAAAGTAGACTTTCGTAGACAAGTCGCATCACTATAATATATAAGTATAACGTGAAAAATTACATCATCAGAACAGTAAAATTAATACGGATTGTAATAATACTTGTATTCAAATTATAGAAAATTGAAGGGACCCGTGCGATCAGTCAAGAGGTTTTTCTAGAATGCTTGTCAGTCATAATGCCGAAGAAGCGTAAGCAAAGACAAAGCCATCTAATAAAGGAATTAATCATTCATTTACTAGTAAATACGTAATATAATCATAAATATGTCTCAACGAATCCACGGCCATAACCACACCATTTGCATATAAACATTGTTAATAAAATTTATTTTTGTATAGAATGCAACTGCGACACAAGTGGTACGGAATCTAAGATCTGCGATGACGTTTCCGGGGAGTGCATCTGTAGAATAGGCTTTGGTGGAGCACGCTGCGATCAGTGCATTCCTGGGTGCGTATGTCTTGTTTTACTGTTTTAAGAGTATAACCATCTACCAATTAATTGAATCCAATTCAGATCTTTGATTTAATTTTATTTTAATAGGTACTATATGGAAGTTCGGGGTCGAGAACGCATCTGTGTCCCTTGTAATTGTTCCGCGAAGGGGTCTACATCGACTAGTTGTTCGTCGAGTGGAAAGTGCAACTGCCTGAGCAGCTTTGGCGGGAAACAATGTGACCAATGCTCGCCCGGCTACTACAAGTATCCCGAATGTTTCTGTGAGTACTCCATGGCCATCGCACGCATACTATAAAGCTTTGCACTCTGTGCATATTCAATTTTTGTGCATCAAAAATATATTAAATTGATTCACAGAATCACGAAGAAATCTTTCAATAAAGTTCTTAAAGAAAAAAAGACTTATCCTATTTTTATTTTAACTGTTAACATTTTTTTTTTCATAAAACGTTGCACATCAGCTCATAGATTAAAATTAATGAAGGTAAATATTGTTAAATAAAATACATATTATTTTATAAAGTAACTTCTGGAACTAAATTGACATGTAAATACAAATAAAATAAGGGTTTCTGTTATTCTTAACCGGCTTTTCGATTTTCCCTATAAAAACGTAACGTCTGTTTTTGTGGCAAATATGCATGAGTAGTTTCATTTTGCTGATACTTAAACTTGACTTTTGTGTTAAAAACACAAAAGTTCTTGTGTAGTATTAGTCTTAATTAGTATTAGTCTTATAAAGTCATTTGATAGAACACCGTGATAAAATAAAGTCGACCTCACGCGTAGTAGGTTCCATATGTAAAACATTTTCGCACACCTAAATTACAACCTATGTCAATTACTTATTGGAAATTAATAAATATCTAACACAAATATCATATATTTTTCGATAGATCTTATAATAGTGCATATATTTGCCTTTTTGTAGTTTCATATTTTCGTATCTCTTTTTAACGATTACAAATCGTAATCACAACTTAAAATTTGACTTTTCCTTGTCTTGTTTGTTGAAGTTGCTATGCCTTTATTTAACTATAAGAAAATTAACAAATTATTACAATTTATGATTTATTATTGTTTGGTATTTATCGTTACTTCTAGTTTCTGTAATAGTTTATTACAATATAAATACTACAATAAATGAGAGTAGAAACTTTTCAAACTATGTGCTTATAGACCTAGCCATTTAGTAATAATTTTTACTTGATCCAATTTACTATCTTCTAAATTTATCTGAAAAAAATACCACGCCCGACATATAGATAGCTAAATTATCGTACAAGGTTTGCTTTATTTTTTGTGCCGGCGAGCACGTAAGAATTGAACACAAAGTGGTGCCCAGTTCGGTTCGCTTTTATCACGGCCGTTATCAAAAGTCACACAGGCGACGCAATATTTGTTAAATTTTGATGTCAACCAATCGCTGAACGCTGTGACGTAGCCTGCAGCTGCGACGAGGCAGGCTCCGTCGGCAGCTCGTGCGACGACGCCGGCCAGTGCAACTGCCGTAAGAACTTCGACGGTCTGCAATGCGAGCGCTGCAAGGAGCGGTTCTACAACTACCCCGCCTGTGAAGAGTGCAACTGCGACCCTCGCGGTGTTGTCGCCAGTTTCGCCGGTATGCCCTTATTTTAACCGCCGTTTCGCATTATATTCTCTACTGCTTTTGAATGGTTTCGAGAACATAACGAAAAAGAAACCATAATTTTGGTAAAGAGAAAAGTAAGGAAGAGGAAAAATGACATGTCAGTGAAATTATTGATTTAATAGTATATCTATATTGTCACTGATAGTTCTTAGTGAATAATTATAGATAATCTTTTGTCGAATGTTTTGTTCTGAAATTTGAATATCGTTACATAGTTTTAAAAATAATCGTACAAAAATGTGTATTACATAATTACAGACAAGGAAATTTATTATGAACTTTGTAATTATTGACTTTCGTTGAGTATAGCTGTTATATTTTGTAAATCGTGTGAAATCGTAATGCCAGGTTGTGGATCGGTGCCTGCTGGAGAACTTTGTCAATGCAAAAATCGTGTCCAAGGACGTATATGTAACGACTGTATGCCGTTGTATTGGAATCTGCAAGAATACAATCCTCTTGGTTGTGAAGGTACATACTTACATTAACATATATCAAATTCTGTTAATTATTAGAATTTTGATTGAACGTTCAAAACAAGCATTTAAATATGAGAGGACACATTGAAATAATTATATTTCTTATCATTATTATTTACAATTTTAAAATGGACTTAATATTCAATTCTATGTTTTAAATAGAATGCAATTGCAATTTGGCGGGTACACTGGGCGGCCTGGGCGCCTGCGACACCCGCACTGGGCAGTGCACATGCAAGTTACGTGTCGGCGAACAGAAATGTGACCAGTGCCGAGATGGTTTCTACAACTTGAATGCAACCAACATGTTTGGTTGCAGAGGTAAACAGCTCTTTGTGTATTCTACTACTATTTGCGTGCGGTTATCACGCTTGCGCCCACTAGTTGATGCCCGAAACTTACATAAATTACAGAAATCCACGCTAAAGCCATTTCATGATTTTTGATTTAATGTTATTTCTAATTTTTAATCGGAATTATTGCAAAAAAAAACTCTAAAACATGACGCAATTTAAAGGATGGTTGATAGTTATTTATGTCAATCTAAAAACCTAATAAAAATCTGGAAATAAAAAAATACTATTTCTAAATATTAGTGAAAACTTTAAAATTGTACTAGACTTATTCAGATACAAATAATGAATCTACAACATTGAAGATAATTGAAGCAAATAAAGAAATTTTAAGTTAATTTATTTCACAAAAAATTGAGACCAAAATAGGAAGCTACATGATTATTCTCTATTCGTTAATGCACAAAAAACGTTATCAAAATTTTTGGTTATTTACAAATCAAACTTTAATAAAAAAAAAGTTTTAAATTATTAAACATTGAAGTTCTTTCAAATGCAATTTGCTGAATTAAAGACTTTCACATTTTCCTCAGTACAATCTATAATTTTTTACATGTACATCTTTCATATATATCTTTATTTTATTTAATAAAATCTCCATCAGCGCCGCGCCTCTGATTCCATCAAATCACCACTTCGTAACCCTAAGAATCACCATATTCATAATCAAAAATAGTATAAGGACTTACCACACTTGTTGCATAATACACTAATGTAACAATGTGGAATTACTAATGGTGTTGTTGAACTAGGATTCCACATGCAAATGACTTTAAATATATTGAAATCTGAGACTTGGGGTAATATTCTAGCTAAACCGATTTAAAATATACTCAGTGAGAGGGATCGATTTCAAATGGACTGTATCTAAACCGATATTACGAGTTAGACATTATCATCACATTTAAGCCTGTACTCTGTTTACATTTTTCACATATGAGGTGGTAGAATCTCTGTCTGTCTTACTTTGTCCGATTGCTGACATTGATAAAAAAAAGATTAATTTTAGTATGACTGTTAATTAAATCTCTTGCCTTTATTTTTGACAGACTGCGGTTGTGATGTTGGTGGTGCGGTCGATAACAGCTGTGACAAAATGACGGGCCAATGTCGTTGTCATTCGAGAGTTCAGGGGCGAAGGTGCGATAGACCGCTTCAAGCCCACTACTTCCCCACGTTACATCAATTCCAGTATGAAGTAGAAGAAGGTCTTACACCGTCTGGGCCAGTTCGATTTAGGAGTTCTGAAGAAACATTTCCCGAATATTCTTGGAAAGGATATGTCATTTTCAATTCGTTACAGGTAAATGATTATTTTAAGGAAAACAAAAACCTTTTACAATAAGCTTATTATGGTTATATCAGACCTTATTAAAGCCAATTTTGATTAGTTCAAATACTTAATTTACCATTATTTTAGTTCATGTCTTCTTCTCAAAAGTCCAAAATGTTCATATCTGATTATTTTTTTTACTGCAGCTGTTTTGATCATCAACATTAGCAACAGAATAGTTAACTCAGTATTGCATATTGTATTACGTTTCTATTTGTGTTCTATTTAATTTTAAATCATAATTTCACGTTGGTGTATTTATAATCGATATATGTTCCAATGCAGAATGAAGTTATCAACATAGTGCATATATCTAAGTCGTCGCTGTACCGCATGGTGTTGCGGTACGTGAGCCGGTTGCAGGATCCAGTTGTTGCAACAATCATTATCACCCCTGAAAGTGTCATTGACACACAGCAGAAGTAAGACACAATATTTTTAATTATTTGATGTTCATCCATGAACTACTTATCGAACAATAAATGCTTTATAGCGAATATATAAATATTATCTGTTTATACCAATTTGGTAGTACGTGTGTAGTTCCGGATCATTTTCAAATTCTAAACATCATGATTTATTCTAAAATTGTTGTATTTTCGGCAATTGACTTCATAAAGTGCGCTCAAAAAATTGGGAACGTTCATGGGACTCTGGAGATGAATGAGATTGAAGTTTCATGTTTTTTGTTATTCAGGTTGGCTCAAAAAGTGACATCAAACCAAAAGACGTAGATTTCTTTCAGAATTCAGAATTATTCGAAAATACCCCATGTGTGTTTTGCGATTTTTTATTGTTTTCGAGCTGGAATTATCTTTAAAAACTTTCCCACCTTTCATTTTTGATTTTTAAATATTTTTTTGGTAAATGTTTTCATTTTTTTTGCAAAATAATTGATATACAGGTTGTATTTTGTCATTCAAATACACAATACTCGCTGACCGACGTCACTGTTGAGGTTGCTAATTCCGCCTGTCCTACAGTCGTACCACCCATACCAATGTTCGGAATAACGATATTAGTAGTATCGTTCTTATTTTTATAAATGACAACTCCTTCAGTTCGAACGTTTGACACATGAGTAATTAGTGGTCCGAAGTTGCTCGCTAAGCCACTTGCGAGCAACTGCAAACT
>BGZK01002962.1:0-35852 GCA_005406025.1 Eumeta japonica | reverse complement strand
TTTATAATTCAGGACTTCTCCCTTTTGAGGGTAGATTTTAGGGGTAGGTTTGGGGTAGGTAAAGTTTTCACTTTTACTCCTGTTTCTTCATAAATAACCTGTGTTCTTACGACCCCCAGGATTTTGTCCTTTCCTAATTTAATATTTCCTGTGTTTTAAATTTCCTGTCTCCAAATACATCACCATACACCCCCGAGAAGTGTATGGTGTGACCTCCCTCGCCCTTTGTCTTGTCGTTTTCCTACCCTCCTTCAATTGCCCTCTAGGATACCTCACCCTGCACCCTATCTCGGTGATGGGTGGTCCTAAGGAAGTTAGGTTCATTTCATCAGGCATTAAAATAGAAATTTTGAGGCCGGCCAATTTTCAAATTCAATCGAGCCTTTACAAATAACATTAAGATATTCTAACTTTTGACTTGATATTTTTTGCAGTTTCAAATGAAAAGATAAAATAGTTATTATTCATTGAACAAGAAAATAAATATTAGTTTATTTAATTTTTCAAATTGAAATTAAACCTTACCGACCGTATTAACTATACCACTCCAGTCCTTTTATTATTTTATTACAATTAATTATTTGCTTGCAATTAAAACAATTTTTTAATTATGCCTCACATGCGTAGGTACATAAGTAAGTACACGCACTGTGCTTTTTTAATACGATTTATAAAGGGCGAACGAGCATGTGGGCCACTAGAAACTAGATAGTCATCGCCGGTCATGGACATTCGCAACCCCAGAGGAGTCATTTGTGCGTCTTCAGCGTTTCAAAAGGGAATACGTTCTTTTCTTGAAATCCCCTGGTTAAAGTTCGTTGGGAATACCGCTGATGATAAATCATTCCAGAGCGCCATCGTAAGTAGAAGAAAATTACGCATGAAACGTACGGTGGTAGAACGCCAGCCATCAAGATGGTGCTGATGGTATTTCCGTAATATATCATTTCCGTCATTATTTATCTAATTTTAGATGTCTATAATTTTATGGTCCTTCTATTCATAATAACATATACAACGACTTCTTAAATAGAAGAATATTATTTCAGGTTCCGCTAATTTAGACAATTTAATACTTGAAACTTTATTCAATTTTGAGTAACATGTCCACAAAAGCAAAAATTACAATTTTTGGAGGTATATTTTAAGATATGTCGCGTAAAATATGTATTTATAAAATAAGTAATGCAACATTACTTATGTCTACAATCTAAATCTAATATAAACCATACATGCTCAAATAACTATAGAAAAATGACTGTGATTGTATTTTGTCTATCTACAAAGTCAACCTAATTTATCGAATTAGAGATATTAAAATCTTACATAAGAATATTAAAATCTCTAAAATGAATGGCATTAATGTAATAACAACAAAAATACCAAAATAATAAAACATGGTGTCTACATAGGACTAAATTGGTATCGTAATCAGAATCAGGAATGCGAACAGTGTTTAATATCAGGATTTGGTTCGGTATTGGGGCTGGAATTTAACCTAAGGACAAAACGTTTTATTTTACGTCATGAGCAGATAGCCTAGATAGACGCTGTTCTTAATATTTTAGCATTGATGCTACATTTTTCCAACATTTAGTCATGAAACATCAAAGCAACTAAATTGAATTATAATAAAGATTACTTTGTAATTCAGGGTGTTAATTGTAATTAAAAAAAAAAAGAAATATGCTGAAATTTCATTGTACTTATCACAATTTTTCGTATATATTTAAATTATAGTGGTTAAATCATTAAATCAAAATCTAACATAATATTTATAATTCTCTTATTGCGCTGACTGTCCGTCCTCTTTGTTGAAGATTTTACCCCGACAACCTAATTATACAAGTTCCTTGCATAGCCAACAAGGGAATGATCAATAATAAAATTATAATTATCTATCAGAAATACTGAAGCACTGTACATCGCGCGCCTTGTAATGCATTAGCTAAACATATACTCGTATACAAAGCATAACTCCGTAAATGATCTTCAATAACTATTCAAACGTCAGAAGACAAAAGGTTAGTATAATAAACAAACCGAAAATTTACATACATTATAAATAGCTCAACGACACATATAAATTAATCGAGGCCTAATATTTCAAAATTAATAAATGAGTATTTATATTGTGAAAATAATATTTTGAATTAATGGTCAATAAATTCGAATTCCCCCGTCTTCGGGCTTGCGCTGCGATTGGCGCCGTGGCCGAGGCGGCGTAAGAGTCGGCATTTCCTTCGTTCGAGTTTAGACTGTGTACAGAGGAATATATAGGTGGAATTTGTTCGTGAAAGTTAGACACTAAGCCCTAAGGTGTCCGGGCCGCGGGGCGTGCGCTGCGCTGACCTCTGCCTCGTGCGCCGCATGAGCACTTTACCACCTGTCGTTACATATTTATGTCTACACTATTGGCCTCACTGTTAGGGACTTCGATATTGACAAGATAACATCCTTAATGTGATGTGTTTGATTTAATAATCAAGATTAAGTTTGTACGTTGCGCAGCTTTTTTTAATAACTCTCGCTTGTATATTTCGTTTGGTTTAGTTGTTTTTTGATCACACAGTATTTTTCAATGAATTGAATGTGCCGAATCCGGACGCGTGCGGGTTTGAAATTTATGCGTTTTTTTTTCTCGAACACATTATTTTCAAATTTTGGATACGACTTAAACAACCTTTTTTTTAGCTTAACATTAGTATCAAAAATACATCGAATCTTAAAAATAAGGATTCATGAAATATTAAAAAATGCAAGTAACTTGCACCCAAATATTATTATAATGAATATTTTTATTTGCATACAGACACGTTCCAATCTTAATAAATTACTCATTAAAACCGACATTTCTTGATTGTATTGTTGAAATAATTATTAAGCTTTACTTGTATGAAACTAATAAAATAACTAGTTTTATAAACAAATTTAGGAAGTCAATTTTGACCTACTTTCAAATGCCACATTGTGTACGCGCAAATTATTCGGATGACAACACTATATTTTGTACGTTCGAGCTAATTTAAAACCATGAGCTTGATAGTGGGATTCTTCAATGAATTTCAATGGCTAATTTACATCCCTCGAATTTGCACTTTTTGATTTGTTTTTACATAGGCAATAAATTACATTTAGTGACGAAGTACGATGATAAAGTCAAAATGTGGAAAAGTGGAACTCTTTAGCCGCCTCTAACAAACCCCTGGAGTTTGAACTTATTAGTTTTCTTTTTCTTTTTTTTGACATATGTGTAGCAATTTAAAAAAATATACAAGTTTATTTGTAGCACAAAACATATAAAAAAAAATTATTATATCTTTATGAAAACAAAATATTGTCAAGGATAAATAGCCTATTATAAAAATAAATGAAATTACATTATTTTTACGTTATTGTCAAAAACGTTTTTCGCATAACTTTTTTGACGTGACAACGTCTTAAATTAGGTTGCGGCTGGAGTCACTTATGAAAAGGTGTAACGCTCGGTAACGTAACGATGAGTCACCGAACGAGAGAGAGGCCCGCCGAATGCCTTGCGTCTCTCTCCCACTCAACTATGATCGGTCTGCCGCGCACTAGAGAATTAGTGCATAGCTTGCAAATGTATTGCAAGTTATTGTATGTATATTTGTATATAAATACGTATGTATGTGTAAAGGTAAAAATAAAATTTTGTTGATATGAAATTCAGTGCGAGATTCTTTGTATAAATTAATGTTTTAAATATAATTCTTTGTATAAATAAATGTTTTAAATTGTTACTATTATTTCATCCTTCTTCCTACTATACGAATGAATATTCACATTAAAATGATTTTACCATTCAAAGTCGTTGTCACGTAAAACTTTCGCCCGTATACCGACTTTACAGGCAACCAAATTTTTTTTTTAATATAATTTTTACCTCAAGCTATATATGGTATATTAGTGATAAAATTCATAACTAACATAGCCACAGGTACGCGAGAGAAGACAATACAAACCGATACAATAGTCACAAGTAATATTATCCACACATGTCATTCCATTGTCATTTATTATTATCTACATTTACAACAACGGCCGCAAAAACAGATGGAATTTCCCGTGAAGCGTACATAAGAGTCAATGCTGATTCTCATGACAAATTCGCAATTTGCCCCCCGAATTTAGATACGCAGAGAATCATACGAATTACCTCCGAAAATTTGATCTTACGCCGGTGCTGGACAACATTAATAAAGATTACGCACTGAACATTACTATGTACGTACATTACACATTCTCGCTGCCTTACTACTAAATATATGTGATAAGTTTTCTTTATCACTTTGTTTACAAAGTCGTGCACATTTAGAAAATGTAGGCAGTGCCCATAGGCGTCAACGATATTCAAATACGTTTTTTGTTTCATTAACAAATAATTAGTTTCAAGTAAGGTTATCGGTTTTCAGTACAAAGAATTTAGCCCTCATTTTAATAAACCACCAATTTAGTATTCTTAAGATTTTCTAAGGCATCCTCTGCCGATCTTACTATCATACAAATTACTATGCCGTTTTTCTTATTTACTAATAAAACATTGAAACGGGAATAGTGTTCATGAACTACATTTGAACTAAGGACCGTTTATAAAATATCGTCGAACCACATAATGTCGGAGCTTTTCACGCAGTTTAGCTAAGGGCTGCGAAGGGATTACCCGAGGCGCAATACAACTATTTTTCTCAGTTCACAGTTTTCTACTTTTACTTGCTTGTTTTCCGATTGCGAGATCAGGGGATTTGCCGGGACTTTTGTTTGGTAACACTCTAAACTTTCTGTAACACCAGCCAGCGCGATAAACATGAGAACATTGTCTTTACGACAAAATAAGGGTACCTTTTTTTTTCATTTAAGGTACGTAACCCTAAAAAAAATATTTAATTAGTATTTGATATTGTTTATTTTATTTGAATTACACACCTGACTCCTGATTTTCTAAAGTTTCGAATACGTCTACATCTTTTAATGACTTGGACATACATAAATACACCACGTGTACACATCCGTGCATGCGCACGTGAATGACCATCAAATTAATCCTTAACAATTTCATAGGTAAAAGCAAGTTTATAATATTCCAAGTAAACTTTACAAAAAGTTACTCGAACTACACAAGTATCCGTACCTATACGAAATAATGCTTTATTATTATTTTATTTTTATAAGCGGGCAATCGTATTTCCATCGGTACGCCGTTAACGTCATAAATAACGCGCTGGGAAGTTTTCACAAAATGTAGTTGGCCGCATAAATAAAGTTTAGAAGCCGGACCCGCGGCGACGCACCTGTGCCCGTACGCGCCAACCGAAACACGAATTAATAATTAACCCACGACTATTATAAAACTGTTTGACTTTCAATACCAGCTGAGCGGGCCCGAACGCGATAACGACGTCCACGAATACACTGTTCCATTATCGATAGGTAAGTTTTGAATACTAAACGGTTAGAAAAGGTCCGACTTACACCTGGTGTAACTAATTGAATTGTAAAGCCCTCGTAACTATGCCCCTGTATAAAACTGTTGCTCGCCCTGATTATTATCATTTAACAGGTCGAGGGTCCTACGTCGAAATTAATAATGTTACGTGGTTAAAATAGTTCGTATCGTTATTTTTTATGTGATAATTTCGTAATAATAAAAATAAAAACAAATAATAATTGCATCGGTGGGTCAGACTTAATTAGGACACCCCGTGATAAAATATAATTACGTATGTATTTTAAGATGTCAGGTAGATTATTCGATTTAAAAACTCATATGAATAATAATTATAGAAGTGAATTTCGACAATTTTAATATATATTAAAAAAGTTTCAATGCACTAAAATGAGTAAACAAATATTAAATATATGACCGATCATCGTCTATTTTCAATGAAATAGTAGTGTCGCGTCTACATTAGACAAGGTCTCACGCGTGAGTATAAAACTTACTTAAATAACCACAAACAAATACATAATAAATTTATATAAATTTGTAATTTGAACTCGAAACAAGTTAAAATGAAAACATATTACGCATTTTGCAACGATATACCGCCCACTGTGTGTCGGATCTTAGAAAAACAACAAAACCAAGTGGATATTGCAAAGTGCCATTAATCTAGTCCCCGCTGAGCCAAAACCGCATCGTTACATTACACCCAGAGGACACATTTGAAAAATGTCCGGGAGGTGTGTTTATTGCGAGCGCAAAATTGAAATGGTAATATTTCAAGCCATCCAACCAGGAACGGTCCCTACACGCGCCGAAACGTAATTGGGCGAGGCTTACAACACCAACAACAAAAGCTCCTAATGACAAATATGAGCCCGGGTCGCGTACGCCTACGTTACATCTAATGGACTTCATAATTGCTATGCGCCACGACGAGGCATTATACTCTATTATAAGAGCGAGCTTTCTCATTACGTCAGGATTCGCTTTCTGCTATCCTGAGCTTATTATTGTCACCGACTGCGTGGAGTGACTCGACGAACTTTCAGTCACAAAAAGTTTTGATTTCAAACAATTTCCACGGAACGAATTGTTAGAAAATAAACCAACCGAGAGCATATCGAACTGTACTCAGTCATTGTGTAGTCATTAGTACAAAAAAAATGTATTACAGATGAAGAAAATTATGTTGTTACTTTTTGTTTCCAGCACAAAGTAGATGTAAGCACTTTAGTCGCCTATAACTAGAGAAACAAGTAGGTATGTCGACTGTTACTATTAAGCTAGTGTAAATTAAAGGACAACAAAAGAGCGTATCTTGACGGCACTACGTCCTTTGTTGAGAAGCTCAGTTTTCGGCAATAATTCAAAAATATCAGGTCGTGTCCAAAATAATTTTCTTCGAAAATATTCATTAATGCTTACCTTCACAACTTTTTTTTAATTTTTTTAGGCATGCGATTTAAAAAAGTGAGGACACAATTTATGCTATTTTCAGAGCAATAATTTCAGAAAATATTTAGTTAATCAAAAAAATTGCTTAGAAACCACCAAGAAAATTTTTTAAAGAACTGAAATCTGTGCCACGGATTTTCATTTTTTGTTACATGTATGGAGTGCCTCCTTAGAAAAATTTATGCTTGTTATTTAACTACCAAACAAGTAGCATGTTACATAAGACATCTATACTCTAAATTTCATCAATATACATCTTGTAATTTTTAAGTAAAATGCCTGTGACGTACGGACGGACGTGACGAATTTATAAGGGTTCCGTTTTTGTCATTTTTGTTAAGAATTCTAAAAACCGGTCTAGTGTGAATTTGACTCACACACCGATGATATAGTAGAGAATAGTATTTAAAAATAATTGCAGAACGTCATCATTTTAGAGAGAGTTAAAATAATTACTCGTAATCAATTTAACCGTTTTATCTTTATTTTTTTTCCAATTCTTCAAATGTTTGAAATTATTTCCATTTTCTTGTAATTTATGTTAGGCCTTTAAATTTTATACATTATAATATATAGTTTAAGTCGTTTTGCTTCCTTACTTCGGAGATATGGGCGAATCGCTATTTTTCCCCTACTCTTTCGAGTAAATCGCAAATTTGAACGTGGCAAAAAATTAAAAAAAGTGCATTTCCAAATTATATGTATTATTTCAAGTGCATGAAACAATACGTATGAAATGAAACTTGAAACAAGATTAAGTGGACTTCTTAAAATGTTATATATTTAAAATGTTGATGACGAAAAATATAAATCAAAATATTTCATCATTAATAAATTTGAGTTATTTATTATATTGTAATAAGTCACAATTGTGCTGAATTTCAAATGTATGTAAATAGTGGTCACTGACAAAAACGATTACAATACACAGAGAGACATCTAAGTTTCACCACAGACTTCCGTAATTAAAAGGTTAAATAGAATGAATCCTTACGGTGAATTTTTCAAGAGAAACTTTTTGTAGGAGTGCTTTGAAATTCTTCAAGCTTTTTGTGTGACGTAAGTGGTGGGAGTAAAGACTGTGTCGGGCAGAGTACGAGCAGAGTCTCGCGTGATTTCGGGTATTCGGGCATCGGAGAAGAGTGAGACGTACGCTCTTCTCGCTTTCTTTGGTTCTCGTTCTCTATGGTTACGTTTACTGCGTTCAGCCGGCATGGCGATCACTGAGTACAGCTGTTTTTTCTTACAGCTTTGAAAAAGACTGATGCCATTTTCGATGCAATATATGCAATAAATTTGACGAAAATTGACCATTCAATTCTACGGGTATAAATTTTTGGTGTTACCGTGACTAGTATTTCGCATTAGAAAAGAAAATTTTCGAGTATATACTACAAGATTAAAACAGTATTTAAAAAATGTATTCGATCTGCATTATTTATTGAAATAAAACGGCGGAGTTTTTTCAACTTATACATTTCTGAAAATAGGCAGGTATTAATTCTACGATGAAAGGTACTAAATAATACTAATATGGTACTACATCTATATCTTGATCACAATCCTAAATATTGATGTTTTACCGCTATTCTGACGAACTCGCCAATTTTGAATCCCTAACGAGTGTTACCACTAGATCGATCAGATCAAAACAGTGTGAAGTTTATTCATGCCCTCTCACTACAACTCGATTGCAGCAATAATGAAGCTAAGACCAAAACCGAGCGACGCAAATGAAATTAACATGGTAGTCTAAATATATAAAGGTAAAATCTAACTTACTGACTGATAAACGCACAGCTGAAATAGCCGAGGCTCATAAACTTGAAACTTTAAATAAGGTTCACCGTTATAATGTACTGAGCCGTAAAAAAGAATTATTGAAATTTCCATCCTTAAGCAAGGGAAAGCTGGTGTGGAAATACCATTAGTTTTGATGTTAGAATATTGAAAATTAATATCTGGGCACTTCTTTTGAAATAAAGAAGTCGTATTTTAGGGTTCTCAACCCTAAAAGAGGTAATACGGCGGCATAAGTTTGAATAGGTATAAATTTTGTTTTTAAGTTAGGATATAATAATAGTTTATTTAGTCTTAGTTCGTAATATATAAATACGTTTCTTTTTTTCTTTGATACAACCCCTAAAGGCGTGAAATGGAGGTGAAAAATCGTATGGTGATTTTGTTAGTTTTAAATCCTGTTTATTTTTATACTTTAACCACAAGAAATACGTAAATGAATAACATATTCGATATAACGAAGCAAGCGCGGAACCGGGAATAGAAGCGAAAGTGGGATGGGATAAAAATCTAAAGCAAAATCGGCACCTGAATCAATTACTTGCCGTAGATGGATTAAGATTGGGGTAGTAGATGAAACGAAACCCAAAGTGAAAATAAAATGAAAATCGATAACAAGACCAAGATCGATATCACGATTAACAGGGAAATTTTTCAATATAAAAAATGAAGGAATATATTATACGTCCACATGACCGGGCTAAAGCTAGTAAAATATAAAATTTGGTAGAGAACTACATCTTCGTTACGTATAGATAATATTAACATGTAGGCTACGTCACTAAACTGATGCGTAAAACGGCTTTCGTAACAGTTGAACTTCTTAAGCGTAATTTAAGTGAACCACAAAAAAACTCGCTTTCATACATTAATAAAATACACACATTTCATTGGATATAAATAAACGCCCGTTCGTTCTCCACATCAGATGTTTGTCTCCACCAAAGGTACCCACTACAAACGCCAATTAAACTTTAAACGCGTTATTTTAAGCCTAATAATGTATCAGCGCAGCATCCGTACGTAAATCATACCGAGTTGAAAACAGTAATCCGATATGATCCCGCGGAAAGAAACTATAGAGCTGACACAAAACATTCACCGAAACACGTTAAATAAGAGACAGCCAGGCCGCCCGGCCGTCCCGGGCATAAATCAAAACGAAAATAAACCGACAGAGTGCACGGCGACTTCCGCTCGTCAATTGAACAACATGTATTACTTTGTGCCATTGACAAAATTATTTTTAACGATATTTTTATGAAAATCCATTAAGTTTCCCTTCCGTTCGGCTATCATAAACGAAGTGACATTTTTTAACACGTGTTTGACGGCACACGAAGGCAGCTTAGACGATACAAAAAATTAAAACTTTGTAATATCAAATAGTTACAGTGTTTAAAAAGCTGTTGTCATAATATTGTTGTTGTTTTCTTGCGTCAAGCTTGTATTACTCCAGGGCTTTAGACATTGAGTTCTCTACACTTGCTTAGTGCAAATCGCAGGCTGTAAGTGACAATGGATATCACAAAATGTATTCGTGCAAATAAAATTTTCTGAGCTGTATCTGAGCAATTTACGAAATTTTATTGAATGCTTAAGAACAATTTCTTATTACCACTTGGTTTTGATCAAACAGCAATTGTTTTGCAATTGCTGTTTATCCTAATTTTAAGGCGTATTTCATAGAATCTATCACTATTCATAACACACGTTTTATGTGATCCGTTAATCGTGACTAGAGGCCGATTGTCTCACAATAACACTCGACACCAACTCGTACATATGCTGTACCAATTTAAAACCATCGCAAGGCACGAAATTCAAATCATTGTCACGGTTTCATACGAATCGTGTGGCCATGTTCATGATTATGATTTCTAATGGCGTCTCGAACTGTACAGTTGTGGGCTTATTTTACTACTGAAAAATTAAGCCTCATTTACATATCTACACCTAAATATAGCTGTTGCCAGAAATTATAATACAAAACTTGTTTACAGTATTAAGTTTACATTAATATATATTTTTATTTAATCAAACCTAAACTATTGTATAGGTAATTGTAAATATATATATATAAATAACGACATCCTAATTATAATTTAATCTCTGCAGTGAGATGACAGAAGCCGGACGCCGCTCACCCTTCGACTCGCATAAATCTTTCTTAATCATGCATGTCTCTCTTTCACGATCGCATGCGTAAACACATCAATTAAAAACACTCAATATTACAGTTTCCCTCTGTGAATCTTGCAATGCAAATAATATGCATCTCCCTTATTCCTTACTGAACGAGCCTGACTTTATAAGGCCGACGTATTGCAGAAATGCACACATTTATTATGCGCGATGCGTGCCCGATAAAGTACGGTGCTCTCGGAAAATATGACCGATTTCATTGTTCTTTTACGGAATCGGCCTGGGAATCACTTACGCCGCCAGCGATCCGGATACTTCACTTAACGAGGCTACAAAAACGATAGTAAGGTGAAGAACACACATTTGATATCACTCCTCGCCGTGTCTTCAATGATGCGAACAATATATAAAATGTGAGTCTGTCATGCGCTTGTGCCTTAATTACATTTTAAATATCATCTATATATTATATGATACCATACAGCAGAGACCACATATAAACAATTTATTGAAGGATTTCTTACGATTGTGCTTCCATATCAGGAACGTTATGATCTACAAAAGTATTCTTTGTCAACTAGAGATACTCCGACTAGCAATCAATTTGGTCTCAACTGTGGTCGGTTTTATCAATTATTCATCAAAACAAGTTTAGAAATGTATCGAAACCTTGGTACAAATTTATATATTTAATTAAAAAATTAAAGTTGTAGTGAAAAACCTGGTTGAAACGAAGTTCCTTTCGCTTTATATTACATATTATATGTCAAACAACAGGAACAGTGAGATAAATTAACAACTTTTGAGAGTAATTACACACGCAACCCAAAAAAATATTTATTTACTTAAAATTGGATACAATATATAAAATGGAGAATTATAACTTATATACAAAAAACATTAATAGATAATGTATTTATTATCATGCCACATGAATTTGCAATAAATAATAATGTCATTGAGATATAATGTATTATAGATTTAATATCATTTAATGAATTATACCTCATATTGTATCTCTAGTATTATACATTACACCTCATGGTATTATAATAAAGAATTGGCGGCAAGTGTGCTTAATTACTTTATTAACGTTTGTCAGATAGAGAGAGAAAGAGTTGCTGAGAGTCAAACGAAGAGGGTATAACGCTTTTTCCTTACGTGACGATTTCTGCCATTTATTAACTCCCGCAAGCCGCGTCAAGGTATTTCGTTTCAAAAATAACGAACTACGTTATTAAAATGGACTAAAAAGCATGAAATAATTTTTATAACCTTATAAAGATTCTTGATCTTATACAAAATACCCTGAATTTTTTTATTGTGAATTTCAATATTCAGAGAAATAGTTGCAAAATTAAAAAAAAATAGAGAGCATGCACACTATTGCATGAATGAATGAATAGTTCACCTGAGACATTGACTATTTTAACATACTGCAAAAGAAATGTACTAGCTGTTTTGTGAGTTCTCAGCAACAGATACTACCTACACTTTTTATTATATTTTGCTAAATTCGTTTAATTATACATTTGAAGAACATTTTTAATGATACCAAAGTGGAATTCACATTTATACCATAGAACTTTAGTCGTTGTCAGATTATAAATATAATAAAAAAGATAGAAGTGTATAACTCACTATTTATCTATATTCAGTAAGTACATAATTTATTGCTTTAGAAACTAATTAATTGACAGCAAGAAAGACGAGCGATAAGTTAGTTACCTGGTAATTAACCGTAATATTAGATAAGAGTGGGAAAGTTTGTAAAGTTGGCGCACTTCGTCCACAATTCTGAGAGACAAATGTACGTAATGTGTAGCGTATCATATTTTATTCAGTCCGTAATAGGCCTAAATAGGCTGGCAGATTACTAATTTCGCCGTTCGAATAATGACACGCTCAACGACGTTAAAACAATCGACTCATTTTACTTACACGCACGCTACTGAAATTTGAAGTGGTAAAAGTTGTACAAAGTCCGCTAGCATAATAGAATAATTTACATATTAAGCGGAAATTACATTTTTCCATAATCCACAAAGCAACGTGAGGGAACAGATATTCCATCACGGCAAGGACCGCACAGCAACATACAAAAGCCCTAGTCCCTTCACTAGGCCAACTTGTTTGCATTCTTCAAGAATGTTTTCCCTACAGGCGATGGTGAAAATTTGAGTTCGCGGACTCCAGAATATGAGATTTTATATTTATTTATACACTCAAGTGATGCATTTTATACCCTAAATAAAGGAAATATTTTAAAAATTCGAATTCATTACAACATGTTTATAATATCCAAATATACGTATTATAAATTGACGTCCCTCGTAGCGTGCCTGAAGTGTGCGTGAAGAGTAATGTCAAAGTACTAATATGAGGAAAGTTCATAAGAAATAATTTGTAGATATTTTATACAAGTATACTGTGCTATGTTGATGTTTTCAATCAAGTAGTGAAAACACATCCTACTATGACTTTCTTGACGTGCGTAGTTTTTTATCGTTTAAGTTAATGTAAATGCGAAATATTAATTATATCAAATAGATCTCATAAAAGTTCACAACACTACCTGTCTACTTAGAATAAAGTTGTGATAACAAAGTGAAGATTCTCACCAAAAAATCTCCAATCAACAGACAATCTGGAAGTGAACAGTCTTCTACAGATCGTCAACCTCCAGATATGACTAGCTTTCTTGTAATCTCCAAAAACTTTTTACATTACCCTTCACTAAAACTTAACAATGACAGTGAAGATACATATGGGACAGTAATCGACAAAGTAGCCGTGAGCCATGCCCTTTAACTATATGATGGCATCTTTAAACCAATCACTGGATAAGATTAAACTTTTCCAACATTTATTAAGTTGATATTCCTATATATCTTTTCCATTAGCATATTTGATCACACCCTATTATATCATGCCGGATATAATATGATATAGTTTTCATAATCTTCAGTTAATTTTATGATTTCTAACCCGCTACTTTCCTTTTAACACAATAATAACTATTATTTATTTCTCACCACAATCAGGCAGCATTTCTTTAAAAGTAAATTTTATAATTGAATGAATGTTCGAAAATTGTAAGAGACTGGTGCTCAGGTCGGGTACACAGTACTTGTATTATAGGTCACCAGGATGCTATATGCTAAAAGATAAAGAAGATATACAGCATGTGCAAATGACAATAAATTTATGATGTATATATATATATATATATATATATATATATATATATACATCAAAATTTTTGGAAATATGAAATTTCAAATAAAATTTAAAAAAGAAGTACAAGCTGTGTTATCTTCTTTTACATTGATACTGTTTGCATAGTTTTCACACTAATTGACAAATAACTAATCGTACTATCCACTTTAATTTAAACTTTCTCAATTATACATCATGAATTTTGTGAAAGTAATTAATGATTATTTTCGAAGTACATTGAATGAGCACAACCGCATAGATAAACAGCATAGTAAAACAAAAATCAGTACGTATCTAAAAGATGAGATTATGCCCAAACAGAGAATCGTCTTGTCCCTCCAGTCTAATTAGCTTTTACTTAGTTCTGTCACACGCCCTCGCGCTGTCTCTTGCCCATTTGCCTCATTCCACACACATTCATTCAGCTTCACACCCTTCACCCGCCCACAAACCTATGCAGCCTCCACATAGATTAACACAACTACGTACCCTCTTACGCTTTACGAAAACTAATATATATATATACACATAGGTATGGTAACTTTGTACTAATAAATGAAATTAAGTTCACTCATGTAATACTTGCATTACTAAATAAATATTTATGTTTTAAGCTTCTCAAAATATTACTATAAAACATTATTATTGATATCTAATATATTTCGTAATATATAATATATACTATACATAGTAATACATTAAAAAAAACAAAAAACTCGTTTTGATTTAAGACTCGCTGTATAATAACTATAAGTACGAATGCTTATCCTGCTGCACTTCTATATCTTGCCTTGTTAAATAACTGCCTAACAAATGTTCTTCTCATAATGTTTCTCAAGTACACATATTTCGGGATGTGATTGTAATGATTAATTACAAGAACATTATCAAACACTCTCCCTATAAGATGAAAAAAATCAATTTATAAAGCTAGCTATCATTATTTAATACGCATAGATGCTTCTATGACAGTTATTGTACATAAAATGGATAAGTAAACAAATGTCTTTGAATTCAGGTCATAAATTCAGCACAAAATCATTAACTGTTTTTTTATGATTGGAATGTTTTTACCAAATTACAATAATACTTTATTGAGAATACCAATTCAAAAACTCAATTTTCATTAACAAAAAGACATTTCCAATTTCACACAGAGCACGTCTTTTTAACTTAAATCAACAAAGGAGGATGTTTTCAATTCCGTATTAAGTTTCTTACCTCAGAACTTCGTTATTTATAAACCAATATTAAACTTATTTTTTGTTGGAAAGAGAATATTCAAGGAAGTCCTATTTTAGTCTTATTGGCATTGGATCTTGGATTCCGAAGATATAACGTGAAACTTTTGAAAATCGAATAGAAGAAATGTCTAGTTATTGAGATATTAGCAGATTTATGACAATCCAAGACTAAGTAGGTACTTCTTACCGAACTCCTTAACGACAACAAGCATGAATGTGAAAGGTATACGCCGGAACTTAATAATTAAACTTTATAACCTAGCTTTTTTTTTGGTACAATGGGATTGTCATGATATGCAACTGTGGGCTGAGTAATTTTAATTATTCGTGTATCCGCATCGTGTATTATGTGTGGTCATTACTGTCAGAATGCAGATTTCATAGCATCGTTACGAGAGGAGGCTGGAAAGTCCACGGCCTAAGGTGTTAAGTAAAATAAATGTGTGAATTTAATAATTTATTTCTCTATATAGTCCCCCTCTAATGCAATACATTTGTCACATCTACCAATCAACGCTTTGATCCCATTGAATTTTTTCCCTTCTCGTCAAAATGGCTGTTTACGGTAGCTTGCATTTCATTATCATCGGTAAAGCTCTGCCCCATAATTCTTTCTCAAATTTGAAAAAATTAAATAGACCCTAAAGCCAGGTCAGAACTGTACGGTGGTGATCGATTTCACCGAAACCTGTATCCTTCTAGGCCTGCATCGCAACAAATGACGTGTGAACAGATGCATTGTCCTGCAACACTTCCTACAAAACTCCGGGTCTCAATTTTTCCCGTCGTTTCTATGTTACTGCGTTATGTCCCTGGCTCAATAAATTTACGCAGTACTGATCATTTATAGTAGTACCCTTAGGTAAATAATCTATAAGTAAAATATCTTCGGAATCCCAAAAAATAGTCGCCATAAGCTTCGAGATTGACTTTTGTGCCTTAAACATTTACGGCGCCCTTCCACCTTTTTTTATCTATTGCATGGATTGTTTGGACTCTACATCATATTGATGTATATAAATTTCATCTACAATCATGATTTGGTTACGAATTCGACCAAGATTGCGCCAGCCAGACTTAAAATATCCCTAGAAGCTTCGACTTATCAGTGCTTGTTGAGTGGTATCAGCATTTTCAGTACCCAACAGGCTCTTACTTTTCTCAATTCAAATATTCGTGCAATATTTCTCCCACTCTTTCTTTACTAATTTGCATTTTTTTTAGCCATCTACCATAATTTTATTTTTCGGTCAGCTAGTACTAATTTCTAGACTTTTTCGTCATTGCCGTTACAAGGCGGCCCGGGCGGAGACCATCTTCTCAGGTCTCTTATCCTTGTTGAAAGGCGAGCCCATTATTTGACCATGGTATACGAAGGTCCAGCTTCCCGAAGAACTGGTGACATATCTTCAAAATTTCATAAAACCCTTTTATTATACAATATTTTTAATATGGCACAGTACTCAAAATTAAGAGAATTATCTAAAGACTTCGAAATATCGATGTTTTCGTCCAACAACAAACATGACATTGACAGTAAATTGCAAATGGCATAAAACAATAGAGTGTCACCATTATTGCTGGCTAGTAAAATGATGTAAGTATCACCAGTAAGTACCTTAAGCCATAATTTTCAACCATCCCTTGTAGGTCTATGTGATCTGTCATGTAATTGATTTAATATTTTTGAGGTCCAAATCAAATCAAAATGTATATATTTTATAGACAACAGAATTCTGACAGCTGAGCGGTTCAATCCCACAGTGTTTTCGCTAATATATACAGATACAGCATAATAGCCCTTCGCATATAACTTAAACCATCATTTAAATATCATTAAAACTTTCAAAAAGGAGTTTTAAATTCTTGAAACAACAAATCTTGAATTTCGACTGGGATTTTTATTATAAAGCGCCCCATTGCCCCTTTAATGGTTAGTTAAGTTTGCTGAGTCTGGTTTTATTGAGCAGCAAAGTCATCCTTTTGTGTAGTATCAATATTATGAATGTCGTTCATTATTTTGAACGATTTTATATTCTTTTTAACATGTATCAGGTTTTCGTATATCTATTGTGACGATACAGTTAAAATTTATTGGTAGATGCTATTGGTCTAAAGTTTTAGACGGCGCGAATAGCCAGCTTCTGATGCACAAAAATTGTGTTTATATCAGCTGCATAACCTCTTAATAAAATGCCATAAACCATTAGACTATAAAGGGAGCTAAAATAAACTGGTCTCGAAGTGCTTTCATTTGTAGGCAGCCAAATTCTTGTGACTGCATATGCTGTAGAATTAAGCTTTTTTATATATTTCGTTATATAGTAATTCCATTGTATTCCACTGTAATTTAGTATCTAAAATAAGACCAATAAATAGGATCGTGTCCACAATATACAGAATCTCGTCCCCCTGGCTACTTCGTTTGTGTCGAAAAGACAACGAAAATTTAACGAGTTTTGTTTTCTTCTCATTAAATTAAAAATAGTTAACCATTCGACTACTGAGATAGTACTATTTACTTCGACAAAATCTGGTTATCACCTATTAATCTTAAAAAGTACGGAAGTATCATCAGCAAACAGTACAATCCCTCGCTCGCCCTTCACAAGGTGTGGTAAATCATTAATATAAACTAGAAATAAAAATGTTCTAAGAACTGAACCCTGGGTATGGGTGTGCACCCATATTGACAGAAGATCCCAACAACTTCTCACCATTAATACCAACTCTCTAAAGTCTGCCACTCAAATATGACTACAGAAGTCCAAGTAAACCACCCCTGACGCCGTAATGATGTAGATTTTTAACCAATGCATCATGACGAACGCAATCAAATGCCTTGGACAAAGCATAGAAAGCACCAATTGTGGCCTGTAACTCCTCTCAGGCGTCAAAAATCTGTTGAATGAGTTCAACACCGACTTCGGTTGTTCAGCGATCCTTTGAAAATCAAAACTGCTTAACGTTCGACAAAATATTGTTATAAAAATACCACGATTTTCGATTTATGATCGGTTTCTCAAAAATTTTACTGAATGTCAGTAATATTGATAACGGTTTAAAATTCGAAGGGTCGAATGTATTACCGGATTTAAATACTGGAATTACTTTACCCTTTTTTAATTAAATCTAGAAGCAGTACCATTAACACATGCATCAAAAATCAATACTAAACATGGAGCAATGCTATCTATTATTGAATTAATTATTTTTATAGAGAGGCCATCAAGATCACCAGTGTTTTTCATTGTAATAAATTTATCGGCTTTAAGAATATCGTTATAACTGGCGTGTGCAAATTCAATTGAATCGCCACAAACATCTACATTACGATTTAATATAGAGAAATTCAGCGAATTGGGCGATGACTTTAAAGCTACGGCTATATTTTTATTTAAATTTAGTTGTCTAGTTTGATTCGAAATTCTGAATGAGGCACTGAGTTTTCTCCAGCTATTAATTATATTCTAAGTAGTTTTAATTATATCAGTACTTTTTTTTTAAATTTTATTTCAGAAAAATATTAATTTTACATACAGCTTAAAAACTTTGGAATAATTCTCACATAATTTACAAACATATCCGAATTACTTTACAACCTTTCTTCATAAATTTCGTATAATCTATGCCAGCTAGTATGAATGTCCACTACCTCACAATCGCTAAATGATAGGGCACTTTTAATCAACTTCAAAAAAAAGAAGAGGTTCTATATTCATCTTTATGTATATGTTGGTTTTCTTTATGTATGTTCAGCGATAATTCTATTAATTATAAACCGCTTTCGATTTTTTTTTATTGTTTGAAAGGGTATACTTTCAAGGTTGTCCCGTAGTGACCAAGGCAGGATCTGATGATGGGATGCCAAGAAAATCAAAGGAAATCCTCTAATATTATAGGCACTTATAGTGTATTTGAGGTCTTATTTTTGTTGTTCAAGTTTTCTATATTGTAGCTATCATATCATGCTGCTGAGCTGATGATGGAAGCCACTACTTAATGGTTAGAAGTTAAGTGATAATACTGCAATTTGTCACCAAAAACTAATCCCTAATGTTTATTAGTATACCTGGTAAACATCAATTTAAAATTAATTATTTATTAATCTACCTACATACTTATAAGCATTTATACAATTCTAACATGACAATCGTAGTAGGAACACATCAGAACTATTAACAAGTGAAGCAAAGTGAATGAAAATGTAATCTGTATAAACTGAAGAACTTTTGTATTGTAAAGAATAAGTATAATTTACATATTTTGTATAAAAATAATTTGGTAGTTGCATTCCAACTAAGAATGTAAAGACCCTGGAATAATTACTGGTGGACAATAAATTACAGATCAAACTGATTTTCCAATTGTTCCATACAAAAGTTTATATATGACAATGTGTCAGTGAATGCACACTAATATTCAATTTGTGTCTGTAGTAATTTTCAAATGTAACAACACCAAGCCTTCCAAACTTTTAGTACGACTTAAGTCAACATATATTTGCCTTTTTAGTTATAAGTTTTGTATCTGCTAGTTATCATCTCATGCTGCTGATCATGGAAGCCACAGCAAATCTTAACTGATATGAATTAGGGAATAATGTTGCGGTTTGTTAACAAAAAACTAGACTACAATGACTATTAGTAAAACCTATTATTCAAAAAATTAAAATAAATTACTTATAAAACTACCTACATATTTTCATTTATTTATACAATTCCAACATGACAATTATGGCAAGAACACATCGGCACTGTTCAGTAAAAACAATAGAAATAGGGTGAATTTGTTTAGAGTAGAAGCGAATGAAATTGTGATCTGTATGAATTGTAGAACTTTGGTATTATAAAGAACAAAAATGATTTATATATAATTGTTTGTATAAAAATTAGTTGGCAGTTGCAATTCAATTAAAATGTAAAGACCAAGATTGCCAGTGGAGAGTAAATAGACAAAGCAGATTGCATCTTATGAACTTAAAAATAATAAAAATGTTCTCATGCATCCTGCCACATATAGCAATAGTTCTATAGCAGCATCTGGCAAACTGGACATCTTTGCCTGGTTTACCAGAAACTGTCATCATAAACTGTACAAAGCCAATAACAAAAGACGTTCCGTGGAAAATATTTCAGCAAAAATGACATGACTGCTGTTACATAGGTATAGCAAAATTATGAGGAGATTCATTTACTTGCAATGTAACTCCGTTTATAAGTAATTAAATGAAAATAAATGCTAAAGAAATATAACAGTATTTAGAGATTCTAGTATGAGGGCTGTTATTTATGAATACGGAACTGGCCACAAACAGAACAATATTTAAAAATTAAAAGGTAATTACAACATTTAAAAATAGGACTCCTAGGCTTTAGAAAATAACTTGTTTCATGTATCTGTCAATTGTTTTACCATTGTAGTGTTATTTTGAAAATTACATGTCTTTATCATCATGGATTTTACTCATGAAACTTTTCATGTCATGACTCATTACGATTTTCGGCATGAGTGACTCACAAATAGTGGATCGATCAACTCACTTCGATTTTTAGGAATTGATGCGGAAAATGATAATAAAATACAGTCATGTTGCATTAAAACCTGTTTATAATATCTACACAGGTGATGAATCTTGGATCTATGCATATGACCCCGAAACTAAACAGTCAATGTTGTGGATATTGCAAGATGAGCTGAACCCAACAGAAGTGATTTGCGCCAAGGCACTTTGAAGCAAATGGTTGCCTCTTTTTTTTGGTATGAATGGACGTGTGGTTATAGTGCCACTAGACAATCGTAAAAGAGGTTAATTCGTAGTGGTAGACAACCATTTATTTGCCAGATGTCTTTGAGAAAATAAAAAAGAATAACTGACAGTGCAGAATCATTCTTTATCATGTCAATGCTAGCTGTTACACGTAGGCTGAAACAACTCAGTTTTTGGAAGGTCAAAAGATCGAATTGAGGGGTCATCTGCCATACAGCCATGGTTTGGCGCTCAACTATTTCTATTATTCCTAAGCGTGAAAAATAAAATATATGGCCAACATTTTTCAAGCCGTGAAGAGGCTGTTGATGCATTCAAAATGCACATTTTGGAGATAACTCAATCAGAATGGAAAAAGTGCTGTAAAAACTGGTTTCAGCATATGTAAAAGTGCATTAATCATCATGACGAATATTTTTAAAAGCAAGAAAACCATATAAAATGATAGGATATTTGTTTCTTGTTGATATTCCAGACACATAAATAGCAGCCCTCGTAGTACTACATTATCTGGGATAACCATAAATTAACCTGCGATTTAGAGCATTGTGGGAAAGTAAATGTGAAAAATGAAAGATATCAAAGAAGTCAATAAATTTGATGTTAAATTCCATATTAAAGATTAATTAATAAATTAATTAGTTATAAATAAATAAGTATTGATAATTAGTTCATAGATAAAGAGTATTGAAAAAACAAGAAGTTTTAATGACTGTTTATATGTCCAGCACTGAAAATTTTAAAGTAGTTATGGCAAATTATGGTACTCACTAATTAATTTAAATCCACTTGAAGTTATTAATCATAGATAAGAATAAATATGTTTATAAATCTTATGTTCTATATTATATTAATATTGTCAAAAATACATATTTAATTAAGAAAAATTATTAAATATTCTCTTTAATGACTAAATAAAAAAATTAGGAAAATGCATTACTATTCAATCATATTATACCAAATTAGTATTATAAAATTACTTACTGTTGATATCATCTTACGATACATATAAAGTAAATGTACAGTAAAAATAAAAAATAAGATAGAAGTATAATCATCAAATGGAGAAAGTTATTAAAATTCTATTTCTTATTTAAAAACAGACCATTCGGCAGCCGAAATGGAAGTAGATTTCATTTTATTTTTCTATGTAATTCATACAAAATATGTAATTTATGGATTTTCAAAATTTTAAAAAGCTGTAATTTCGAAACTCGTTGACGGATTTGGCCCAAATATGAACTTGACCTACGTAATCATCCATAGAACATGTATGTTCACTTTCATTATGATCTCTAAAGAATTGTAGATGCTATCGTGCTGACAAGCCCTGTGTTATACCATATACATATACAGTATAAACTCATTATAAGAACACTGAAGTGACTGTTTATTTTATGGCATTATAGAGAGTTGTCATTAAATTGAGAGAAAAAAAATTAGAATTAGAATAAGAAAAAATTTTTAAGACTAGTGTTAATAGTTCGTCTGCCAACATCACTTATCTTCTCTCCTGTTTATATTGTGCATATCAGTAAAACTTTTTCGTCAATAAGCAGTACTTTTCTTTTACTAGCCATGTTCACAGTTTAAAAGTTTATGAGAAAGTAAGGATATGAAACATATAGAAAGTCCATAACGCTTGCTTATTAGTCATGGTCAACTACAGTATACACATGAAAGCAATCCCTATTAGTAAACAAAAGAACGAATATCTTAGAAAGTTCAGTATGCGGATGCCGGCCGTATATATATAATGTAAACTCTATGTAATATCACCGGATTTAACGACAAACTCCCTAAAGCGTCAAAATGACATGGATTTAGTTGGTTTAGCTTGCCTTCCATACAACGACACACACCATATAGCATTACCCCCACTCTCAATAATGACAATGATTAAGTAATAAAAAGTACCTTTTAAGTTGCCAAAATTAGTAAAAACTGTGCAGCTCTGTACATTCTTTTGTCGCTTTATTATCCTAGCCCATAATAAACTCGACTGTTGGCATCATGCTAGTAAATGAAAATCACTGTGTATTGACGAAAAAGTTTTACTGATACCCACAATGGAAATGGGAGAGAAGATAAGTGATGTTGGCAGATTCTTTGGATTTGGTCGCTCTACTGTGTCCACAATATGGAAAAATGAAGAAAAAATTTTTCAAGTAGAGAACGAGAGGAAATCTTTCAAAAATTTAAAGATATCTAAATACGAAGATTTATAAAATACAACAAAATTACTGGTGCAGTAAAAGAAGTCAGACAAAAAAAACAGACTATATGCAATAGCGTTTAAATAAGATCATTTTTTATGTGCATAATTACTAACATTCGTCTTAAAAAATTTTTTTTTTTATTATTCTGATTTTTCTTTTCTCCATTTAACGACATCTTTCTATAACACCATAAAATGAACAGTTTCTTCAGTGTCATTTTATAGAGTTTATAATATATATATACAAAAATATATAAACTTTTGAACCATATGTATTTTTGACTCAACTTGTCGAGTTAAGTCGGAAAACAGCAAAAATTTTTCAAAGCGTCATGAGGACAAACACAATAGTTACATTTTTATGAAATCTACTAAAAACACACTATGACAAACTATGCAGACCATTTTTGTTTTTAATGTTTTGTTATAAATATATAATAGCTAGTTAATTAATTGTCCGATTTTCATATACAAAAATCAATATTGCTTTGTGTAAATTTATACTAAATCTGCATACATAGTATCTTTTATCAAAAGCAAGGCATTGATAAAATTTTATTTCAAAAATTTCACTAGATGAATAATCCTTTTTTAGGTAATTAAGTGAATGTATTTTACCAATTTTACTGAAATATTTCAATTTTTCAAAAAAAAATTAAGGTTATTCTCATATTCTGAGAAATCATTTGTTTATTTTACTTTTAATATTAATTTTGAAAAACAGAGATGCATCAAAATTTAATTTTTATATAAAAGTAGTATTTAAATGTCGCTTTACCTACATGGACAAAGAGTGAATTATTTCACACTTTATATTGAAATATATGATTCAAGTAGGGGTTGGAACTAAGAATGGAGTTGAGAACAAAATAAATAGCTAAATGGAGAATATAACAGCAGAGCAGAAATCAAACCCACTTTATAAATCAGAATAGGAATTGTAAATACGATAAGTACTGAAAAATTATTTTTTATCCACACAGACAAATATTTGGGCAAAGACTTAATAATTCAAATGAAAAAGGAGTCACATTTGCAACTAAACATACCTAGTGCCCAAAATGAATACTGAGACAGATTTGTGAATGAAATTTGTACACATTTTGACTCATAATAATGTCTCATAAATTTCCCTCTTTTATTTTAGAAAAACCATGTTACAAATTCTTTTTAAAATATCTTAAGTCAAATCTATAATGTATTACACTCACATGAATATTTTTACGTAGAGGTCTCAGAGCAGTAGCATCTCCTTCAGAAGCCATCCTGTTGAACATCTGTTTTCGTTCTTTAACTGACATAGTCTGTTCAGTTTCACAGTTATCAGATATGATGTTGCCTTCACTACGAGTTAAAGGCAAATTTTCTTTCATGTTTTGGATATCATCGTGACAAGACAGTGAAGATTTAAGTCCAGGTTTAGGCACAGATATGCTTTTTCTTTCAACTTTATCAGCATTTGATTTCTTTCTTGAATGAACTACTGGATGAGTAATTTCTATATCTAACGAAGTTTGACTGACAGGTCGTAATGATTGTTCTACATTTTCATGATGTAAGTCTTTAGTGTTTTCAGTGACATCCAAAACTGGCGATTCTCCTGTATTGTTATTTTCTACTGAAGGAGGAGGTATATATGGCGGGGGTTGGGGAGCATTTAAGCTAAGTTCTGAGCTAACTGATTCGTCCCCTAATTTCGTACTTGTTTCAATCGAACCCATTTCTTCCACTGATTCATCTTTGTTGACACAATATTTTCGTTTCAGTACCAACCATTTTTCATCATTCTGTGTTTTTATTGAGGCTAAAGTGTTTACATGCTTCTTAAATATACTTCTCGCTTCATCTAAAATTACAAAAAAACATAAAGAAATAACTCGCATTGCACAAGAACAAAAGTAAAACAGCATTAGTACTAACCTTTTTTATCTGGATCTGTAAGAAATGGCTTAAAATGCTTCACAAGTTCGAAATTCGTTACTTTGCCATTGTGAGCTAACATAAACTTAAGAATTTCGTCGAAACTTAATTCTGAAGGAGCCGACATAATATAGCACTTAAATATCACCAAAACTAATATATGTACCTCGATTATTTTGAAACTCGACACCACAAATACTACTATATACTACTCACATGACAATTGTCGTTTTTGTTCATTCGTAATCAAGAAGCAATAGTTGTAACATACAGCCGCATAGTGTAATATTCGCTAAAGTGATTTACACTATATGAAATAACGATTAGCTTTATTAAAACTTTTATGAAAACAATAATTTGATTGATTATTTGGAAGTTGTGTGGTTAAAACAATTAGATTTAAAACTTTTTTTTTTTTAATTATCCCTAATATTTTTTTTATTCTGCCTAGAATTATATAAATAATAAATTATATCAAAAACAATAAAACAATGACATTTTTAAAAGTAATGTAATAGTAAAACCGATTGGTTTTAACTATAATTAATTTGTACAACGGATGCTCGTATAAGTCGATAAAATTACACATAACCAAAACTTCCAAGCTTTGTAAATTAATCTGTTTATATTTAACGAAGTTCCTTTTTCTTGAAACTCAATCACGTAAAAACTACTGATCGTATCGTATGTAAATGGTTATAGGCCATTTATAACATAAAAATCTAAAAGTATGTTTGAATGAATGTTTGTCATACGCTGACGGCTGGACATATTGTAATTGGGACATTGACCATTAAACACAGAATCGTTTGTAGATGTTCTATTAATGTAGTTGCTCTAAATTATTTATAATTTAAGAAATGTAAAAGTATTTTTGTATGGATATTTATCGTATACTGATAGCTGGACGGATTATAACCAAATTTTTCATAGCAGTATATTATATTCTCAAATAGGAAATATATTAAGATGATATCATATTATTTATAATAACATTACCTTTTATCTAAAAATATATAAGTACCAGTAATATTGGTACTTGTATATTTATTTCATTGTCTTTTTGATGCCCGTTCCAGTATAAATTTTAATTTGTTATTACTATCATTAATGCCCAAGGTAGGACCAAAATTGGTATGGAAGTGACATTGAAATCGAAAGCCGGACATGGACTGAACCCGACAATGGAACCAAAATTCACATCGATAATGTGACTGTGACCGCAATCAAAATTGACAGTATAATCAGCTAATACAGATTAAGATTAATAAATTCATTCTTATCTATGTCCACGGGGTGTAACCGGGCACATTTGAATAATAAAAAATGCTAAATTTAAATTTACGCCCATCGATTCGGTCTAGTAAGCTATTTATTGGATAAAAGGAAGTACCAAGCTTACTATGGTACAACGCACGAAACTCTACCGCTTTGAATTGCCTGCAAATGATGCAATGCGCCAGTTCAACTCTTCCCGATCCTTCTTTCTTCTCCACCGCGTCCCTATTTTACGCCATTTCAACGCTTCCGTGACTAACTTCACAACATTTACAGTCTTGTGAGTTGAACTGTACCAGGATAGCTACCATGTACTACATAAAAGAATATATTGCATTTACTTTACACTGCACTTAAAATATTGGCAATGGTTAAATGAATAGGTACTTATAAGTACGTATCGTAACTTACAAGTAAATTTAATTATATTATAATTAATGGAGACATTAGACAAAACAACTAAGTAGTTAAGTACAGTTACTTATCTTTTGAAAAAAAACTTGACCTCCGGGCAAAGCGACTGAGTGAATCGACGTCATTTTATAGTTTTTTTATTTATTATTTACATTAAACATCTAACAAATCTTGAATAATGTCATAATTACTGACTCTTTGCATATGCATATTAGTCTTATATTTGCCGAGACCAGGCTACGTACGTACGTACGTACATTATTAATATTAGGTAAAACGAATTTAAAGACAGGTGAAGCACAGATGTTCACTTAAAATATGTATGTTTATTTTTCTGAAGACAAATTTCTTTAGCGTAGTGTGGTTTCGGATTCGACTACCGAGAAAACACTTTCAGGGACATTATTTAATTCTCCTCCCCATCAGCCCCATAGAGATCTTCGTGCATACTTATATTCATGCTAGCTTAGGCTGGTATCATGATTTAAGGTACAATTGATAAATAAAACAATTATATATAAGATGAAAATATAAAAAATCTTTGAGCTTTCTGATTAAAAAAAATTGTGGTAACATTTACTTTAATGATTTTTAAGTGTTTTAAAGATTCCATTATTAAAGCGACTTAATTTTTAAAATAATTATAATGTAATTTTGCCCTTAATAAATGCGTTGAACGTTGCAAGTTTTGTTAAAATATACCGAATAATGAAAATATATTATTGTCGAAAAATTTTTATAAATATATTTTATGAAAGTAACTTTTAAAATTCAATAGGATCTTTTTTTTTTAATTTAAAAGTATTTTGAATTCAAGAAATTGCATCCAATTCCGCAAAACACAATCAAGTTGGTTGATTCTTTCAAGAGATATCTTTGAAAAATGATTGAAAATTAAAAATTATGTAATTTCTCACTTCTGTATTTTGATAATAATTTTAAAAAGCCACGTCTATGATTTGTGTTCAAAGATGTAAACAATAATGTATTTCTGTTTTCGTAAATGAATAACATTATTGCTTAAAACAATGCAGGAAGTTTGAGGCGTAAAATAAGTTTAGGGGTTGACCTGCAATGTCAATCTTTGCCTAGATTATTTTATTGTTTTATGTCCTGTTTGGGACATTATTTAAGAAAACCTGTTTTGACAATAACAACATCTACCGAGGTTTTTCTCCTTTCCAAGCCGTGCCTAACGACTTGAAATGATCATAGTCTTGTAAAATCTAGTATAAACAATAGGAAAAAATAACTACCCAAAATAAAATTCTCTTATGTTCCCTTGCACTTTGTGGAAAGATACTGTTGTCATTTATAGCGCTACTATTAGTTATATATATGTATATACATATATCGTCTTAAACTTTTGCATAGTTACTTTTTTGGGAACGTAGAAGTTCACAATAAAAATCATCATCTTATGAGATTTTCGAAATCATAGATTCTTTTCGGGACTTAGACGCTCATAGAAGACGGGTTTTACGCAAATCCTATCCAATAAAAAATTTCCATTGTTTTATATCTACGCGGACGGAGCCGCGGGAAAAAGCTAGTACAGTTTGTAAGGTAGAAAGTAATTAAAATTAAATTTATAATTAATTTTATAAAACCTTGGCGCAAAAAACATTACAAAAAAAAATGTATCGACCTTTGAAGTCTATATAAGCAATGGGTAAAATTTTAATCTGTGTCGTCGTGTGGGAGGAAATGTATAACGATCGCTTAGTTGATAAATATAATAACAAAAAATAAATATGATAACAGAATACGATTAAAAAAGATAATGTATAAATCTGAAATACAAGTAACCTATCTAGGTGTCGAGAGTAAATATCAAAACAATAGTGTCTGATTGTTGAGTCTAAGTCTTAATTAAGTCTTAGCAATCCCTCGAGCAAGGCGGATCGAGCCTTCCAGTCAACGGGGGGTCACACATACAAGTTCAGTCAGGACTGGTTCTAATTCGATTACGAGAATATGAACAAAGACCCAGCCCAGGGGAGTCATGATTTCCATACCTGTCCCCCGCAAATCCGCCACTGCCCCGAGATGACGACGCTTCGATCCAAATATTACCTACTAATAACATTAATTTTAGAGGGCGATACGTGTTATTTATTTGCTTTTTAGAGAAATAGTTTGTGTCAGGGGTTTTTGAATCTAATATTATAAATTGCATGGAACCCTCAACACACGATTTTAACTCATAGTTCACCTTGACAACTTGCTCTTACTGTTGTAATATTATTGTCATTTGCTAGATAAATTTTAACTTAAAAGTTACAGATTTCTTTCAATGCTATCTTATTTTGAGAATAAAGTTATAGCATGCTTACACATCTTAACATAAATGATTCAACAGGGTGTAATTAACCGTTAAAAACATCTACTAAATTCATTCCTAAGCTCGAGATGTAAATATGATAATGATGTCAAGGCCGACATACGGAAATCTGGGTTTTATATTATATTTTGTAAGTATTTCATTTAACTTCCTACAAACGTTAATAAGAGTAGTTACAAAATTTTATTAAATCAAAATTATTAATATTGTTGAACAAAATATATATTAAACTATGTCGTTGATTGAATTTTAATAAAGAAATATTAAAATAATAACATATATAGTTTTTCAATATTTGGTCTTTTGAACGTGACAATTGATTTTGCGCAGAGTAGTTTCAAATAGTGCTAACGATGTAACACAATAAAACACTTACAAGCATCCAAGAACTTCGAGCGCGTGGTCATGTACAAACGATCAATTAAAAGTTAAATGTTTAATTCTTGTATTCGGGAAGAACCAAACTAGTTTTGTACAAAAGTTTTGGTTCTTCGCTTGAAAAGGTTGAAATGGCTTTAGCCGATTAACGGATTTGAAATAAAAAGGAAAGTCTTTTTACAAATTTATGAAATAAAACTAATAAATAAGTACATAAGTAAATAGAATTGCTAACGATACTTAACGATACTGTTTTTATTTTAATTTCCCGCTAAGAAACTCGCAAGTTTTCTAAATTACGGAAATAACCGTTTTTGGTCCGATTTTAAAACTACTGTATAATGAGAAGTCAACGTTTTAAAGTCCCATGTAGCTATTCTGGCTATATACAAAAGTAGAAAAAAAATTATATTGGGCGTAGCTAAATGACAAAACTGAAGGTAAGGTAAGGGCATAATTGTCTCATTGAAAACAGAAATTTAAGAGGGTATGAGAACTTCTATCGACAGTGACACGCAAAAAGGCAAAAACCTGTGATTACTAAAAGTAGAGATCGTTGAACAAAGAGCCGACACTATACAGATGTTCCTATGTCAACCTGAACGAGTTAAGATGACGCTCGAACAACTGAAAAACTATAAAGCATCAGGTGTAGACGGAATTACAGTCTAACTTCTGAGAGCGGATGAAACACCGGTACTGAACAAGACCGGAATTAAATGTGACGCCTAAAATGTGAGCCAGGGATGTGGTAGTGCTATTCTTTAAAAAGAGAGGTAGATAGACTAAAATAAATTATGACGAATTCCTTTGGTATACCCACTCCAATAGCAGATGTGAACTTTTAAATCGAAGTTGTTGACATCTATTTGTAACAAACAATCCGATTAGGTAGATATAACTTCGATAAAGAGATCACACGAAGAATAGGTCGACTGGGCAGTGAAAAATTATGAAGTATTTTAAAATACAACGTACCTCATAACCTAAATAATCTTTGAACAATGCATCTTACCGGTTATATCATATGAATGCCAAACGTGATTACTTATAATCAATCTCATAAACAAGTTCAGAATCACTCACTAGAAATCTAAAGATCTACGCTCGGAGTTTCTCTATAAGGTAAAATTCAACACCAGGAAATCCGCAGAATAACTTGAGTGACCGACATGGTTCACACAACCAGTAACTTGAAGTGGCAGTGGGCGAATGTATAGTTAACATGAACTGGGATTCGCAGCGAAGGGCTACTCCACTAGGTAGAGTGACGACCCGATGAAGCTAGTAGTTGGGTATTGTTGGTTATAGGTGGCCCAGAACCGTATGTGGTGAAAATTTAAAGGTACATCTACCAGAGGGCTTTTAGTGGCTGACACGAAAGTATATTTAATTTTTATATCATGAAAACTGTATGTCGTCATTTGGCACTATATTAAAGTATTATTTTTATGAGTAAAATCATTTATTTAATGACGCCGAAAATAGCATTTATTTGATAAATTCTAGATTGTGCATATGTAAATAGTAATATTAAAGTAAATAACGTAAATTAACTAACAAATTTTTTAAAGTTGTATTACATTTGACCAAGCAACCTGTATGTAGGCTTATACTTTTTAACAGAAAATGCTGAGAGTTCTAGTATAACCTATTATTCTCGGAAAAAGACTTATCCTATCATTTGGTTTCTTTTACGATGAATAAAACAGTTATTTATATCTCTCCTAAGCAATTTTTATGTGACATAACTAAAAGCTCTAAAATGAAATAAAAAAAAATTAGCACGATTAATTGTGCAAAATAAAAAAAAATTCATGTATTGCTGCAATGTACGAGTTTGAAACCACTTATATACATATTCGTTTTTGAATTCGAAGAAGTCAGAAATGTGTGGATAAGGTATATCCTTGAACTCGAATAGCTTAAGAACACGTCTATATATATTTTCGAGTGCTCCGAGCTCGGAAATAACAAAAAAAATTAGGATGTTTTTACAGGTTCAACTTTTTTCCAGATTTTTTTTCGTACATTGCTCAGATTCTTTGACCCAAAAATACCAATGGCAAAAATTGAAAAACACTTTGTTAGGTAAGTACCGTTTTATTGAATTTGAATTGCCTTTTTAAAATGTAGGTATTAATTAAAATTGCATCTTTATTCGATACATGTAGTATAAAATTAAATATTTTTGGGGGGAATCAAAACAATTAAAAACTCACAAAAACAGTAAATAATACTACTTGTAATGACGTCCTAGTTTTAGAGAATGAAATGGTGATTTGACTACAGGGACGACGGCTAGATAAGCCGTGTGATTGATTGAAAACCAGACGAATGTGACGTAATGAATTCTTCCTCGATGGGTTCGGCGTGGTGGCGTAATTCGTATCAATTATCACTCAGTGGGAGCATTCGTACGTCTTGTTCGCCGGTTGACTGTGTCGTGAACAGTTTTAAATTAAATTTTATGAAAGACATTACATTGGCTATCTGGTGTGATTTCGTTAGCTTGAGTTTAGATTTATCTCACCATTGCGATCGAAGGCATTATCGCGTAGTGCGTATTCGCATTTTAATCTATCGTACCTTTTTTAAATGGCGGCATGTTAAATGCATGGTCTCTCTAGCGGCAATTTTTTATCTTGATTTGGTTTTCGTTTCAAAAAATTAATTGTTCAATATAAGCATGCAGTCTGTACGCGTTTTGTAAAGAATAAATCCTTAACATTCTTTGAAAGGATAGAAAATTTAATAACTTAAAAATTCGACACTCAAAATACGCCTCCAAAACACGTTAACTCAGTAGATAAGTCGATTAACCTTAAATTTAATGAAATTGAAACAAATTAAGTTGATGATAATGAATAGCAGAACAGATCACATTTGGAACCGTCTTGAAAGATGTTGAAAACCGTCTAACATCGTGGCTTATGAACACTCAGAAATCGGAAACGCTGTCTCTTTGCAAATATAATATAATAATTCATAGATATTAGAACGTAGCACTTAATCTTTTAGTTACCAAAAAAACCATCCCACATCCTACATATCCACGTAGAGATCGTATCTTCACCACATTGATTCTACTTTCATCTTTCTTCTGTCATACCCAACATTCTCTATCGTACATAAGCGTGAGGACCTTGACACCACTATGGATAGCAAAACGTGCTTGTTGTAAGACAGTTTTATAATTCATACTTGCAAGCACAGACTCACTGGCGACTTGCACTCAATTCATCTCCCGCATTCACTCTTACAATATCTTTATCACTTTTACTATCATTTGTGAACAGACCACCCAAGTATACAACTTTTTTCACTTGTTCGATTATCTGACCTATGTACGTGTCACATTCATTTGTGCTTTCGCTTCTTTCAAATGCAATGACCTTAATCTTGGTTTGGCTCTTGGTCAAAAATTATCCGTAATATTTCGTAGAGAAAAATCTTGGTCCTTACACCCCATCTTTTTTCGAAATCCCTCTTGTACATTCCAGATTTTGTATTCAATATCATTCACAAACCTTTAAATAATGATTTTCTCATATAATTTGCCAACGTTACTGAGGAGGCTCATAGGACGGTAATTTGTGCAAATCTGCCTTGACCAAACCGCAAAGTCACCAACCAACACTTTGTTTTTTTAAAATATGTTTTATTATCGCGAAATGTTTATATCCCAGAACTTCAGTTATTGGAAGTAAAGGTGGGTTGGTAATATAATTAAATAAACAATTTTCAATAAATCTTGACTTATAGAGACAAAAACTTAATGATAATTAAATAACAAATTATTAAATAACTTCTTGAGAAAGCTCAGAAAAACTGTCTAAAATGTTTGCAAGAGCTCAAATCAATTCTCAATTTATCAAATCAAATCAATTAAATGAATTCAAAAATATCTTTATTTTGTAATTGCATTTAAAATAAATCATTATTGTATATTTGTATTCTTTTGACATTAATATTACCACCCATACAAATTCCTTATTCATCTTGAAAAAATGAGCAAGAAACTTAAGGGCTGTATAATAAATAATGAATAATTAACAAGATTAACACAATACCCAAAAATAATATGAAACAATCTGATAGCCGAGCAGTTCAATCCCATAGGTTTTTTTTTAAAAAAAAACGTAAAATTTAAATCCATCAAAAGACAAATTTTTAGATTTCAGCTATGATTTAATTGTAAAAGTGCACACTTTGTTCCTTTACTTTGTTCTCTAACTTAACTAAGACGGGTTTATGAGTCGTTTTTACGTCTAGTATTAATGTTGTGTCCCTCATTTTTTTGGAAGGAATCTATATTTTTTTGACATATACCAGCTTCTGCAGCACAAAAGTTGTATAATATCGGCTTCGTAAACCTATCCTAAACTTCCATAGGTCATGAGTCTGTCAAAGTAACTGAAATAAACAGCTCAAAAAAATGGACAAAAGTTTGTATCATTAAATACGAAATATTGCAACGTAACGACTGGCTGAGGTCTATGATGTACATATCTGATTCTGATTATCATTAAATGTTCAGATCGATGCACCTAAAACATTTAGAATTTATCTTGGCATACATTGCTTCACATTGAGCTAAATACAATAAATTCTAGCATAAAATCTATAATTAATATTAATTAATTAACTCAATTATTATATGAGATTATATTGCTGTAACATGCCGAATAAAACCTTATTTCTATTTCGAAAGTTCTTAGTTAAAAGTTGCATGTTTATTTTCAATTAGAATTTTTCAGAAAGATATGGCTATACCATATTGATAATAATTAAATAACTTTTGTAAAGCTGGAATACAAATATCTAAATTGTTCTGAAAACTCAAAAGCGCAATGAGAATAATTAGACTACCGGTTGACCATAAACGATTATACATCATGTCATGTACCTTACCCTGAAGTTATTTCTTGTATCACACCACAGATGCGCTTTGCTTTACTTATGCGAAATGTTTTTTTTCTAAGATGTCATTAATCAAAAAATATTTCAAAATAAAAATAAACTAATAATCCAATCGCCAAAAAATTATGCTATAAAAAATGTCAATCCTAAAATATCACTGGCTCTAAAGAATCACTAATAAATTGTATCATGACTGTGCTACAAATGTATAATATACTTCTTTAGTTGCTTATTGGTTACGCAGTAAACGAGTCCATTTTTGCGTTCGAAATACAGAATATGTTGTGTATATCAGATGTCCCATTAATGTATCGTAGTTATTAGTTTTATGTCTGTTCTGTGGTTTTAAAATACATTTGTATGATAATGAAGTCTAAGTTATTAAAGAAGTTACGATGGCGGCCATTATTCGATTTATTTTTAGTTTTAATAAAGCTAATATTCAAATTTACATTTTGATTTAAATCAGGAAACGTAAAATAACAACCGCAAACGAAAGTGACGTGTTATAAAATGAAAAGTTTTATCGTGTATATTATTGCGTTGCAATTATCCTATTTCTGGACGATTTATGAATAAATTGTTGTTTTTAATGTTCTCTAACCATAGAATGAAAATATCTTTGGTGTTAGAATTGTTATAAAAACTGGTTTTCATATTCGATCGGTGTAAGATAGCTACTGTGTATACTTAAGAAACTCATAAACTTAGCCATTAATTTTGACTATTTCAACTGACCAATACTATATAGAATACGTAGAACAAGTGATATATAAGAATATCGAGTCGTTTTATTTACGACAAATATATATTAATCGCAGTAAAATCGCTAACTACTCTATTTCTTTATGTTATAAAGCGTTATTTTTAACGTATTTGGAACATGTTCTGTAGGAAAGAAAAATTACACCGAAAATACAGGAAAGTTTATTTTTACATTTAAAACTGTTGTACGGAACAAAACCAAGTGAATGTAATTTATAGATATTTCTCAGATTTGTTTTCAAATTAGAACGTGTATCTTTATTATTTTACATACAGAAAGTAGTCCGAACGAGCTCTGTAAGATAATTTAGAAAATCGTTTAAATTAGTCAACAGAATATTAAAGCAGATAGTTGTTCACTTGCATTTATAACATTATGCTTATTTTTTTTTGCAATTGACAGCATCAACTTAAACAGTTTTACCTGGTTAAAAAATATGGCGACTAGAGCCAACCAGCCCCTTGTCTACCTTTGAATGCCGTGTCGTGTAGATAGAATGATGCCACATGGT